>JAABKJ010007545.1:8959942-9224788 GCA_011634705.1 Andricus grossulariae
AAAGGGCAAAAATAATTTACTTAAAAAAGTAAAATACTTTTTAAAAAATGATTTTTGCTTTTTTTTAAATGATCTTTTTGCTGGTTTTTTTTTTTTTTTTAATGAAAAATATGCTGAATTTTCAGCGCCTGGAAACGGGCAACGCGGCACTCGGAGTGTACCCATGGTGAACCAAAAACAGCCGCTCACCGTTTCAAAGTGCGTTTCAATAAACAAAACAAAAACAACAACAAGATCATTTTTCGGAAAAAGGGCTCTAATCATGCATATGTATAAGCCTTCAGATCATGTGGTAAAAATATTACATAAAAAAATGCATCCTTGTAGCCGTATTTTGTATTATTCTAAAAACTGACATGTTTGAAGCACCTTAAGAGGTAATTCTACTATCTCGGCAAACAAGGTGATTTTCAAGAATTTTTTTCTTAACAACTACTTTATATAATTAAATAAAATCATTAGCGTTTATTTATGCTGTCTCGAAATTTACAAAAACAGTTTTTTTACCTAAAATTATTATTTGATTTAGGTATTATTTAACAATAAACAGAGTGTCTAAAAAAGGCATGTCCGCGGCGCGCACGATATCTCCAGTCGGCATCATCTGAAACAAATAAATCAGAATTTTTTTTATTAGTATGACCATAGCTCTGAAGTGACTTAGCGGATGTTTTTTATTTTGCAAAATAAGAAAACGGCGGCAGTTTAAACAAAAAATTTCTAAAAATCTTTTTTTTGTTCTTTTTTTGTTAATTTAACTATGATAAAATTAAAAATGTAAAGAACCGCATCGTCACTTTGTACATATTTATGTTTAGAATAAACGTAGAAAATTTGCAAGTAATCCTTGAAAAACTTTTTGAGAAATCGTGCGCGCAGAGCGCAAAAACGTTGTTTCGTGAAAAACGCGTTTAAAGTTTTCGGAACATAAAAATTGTACGAAAAAGTTACTTGCACTCAATTAGCGATCCCTCTTCCGTATACATTTTGAGAAGTTCAATATTTTCTTTACATATAGACATTTAAAAATAAACAGCAATAATTCCGCATATGCATCGAAAACAATTGCCACCGCTGAAACATAAGCAGCGGCGTTCGGATGCTCTGCTCAAGCGCTCAGCTCTCTACGCGCTTTTGCTCCAAGCTAACAAAAGCATAGAAAGACTCTGAATTTCTGTGTGAAATTTTGATATATTTCTTAATATATAACCTGTCGAAAAATCCACAAAAAAAATCAATTTTTCAAAAGTGAGATAGTAGAATGACCCCTTAAAGTGCTTCTTCAGGCTCGATTTTTAGGCCATGTATTACAAATGACATGTTTTCTCCTACAAGGATGAATTATTTGATGTAATATTTCAACCACATAATCTCAATGGCATGATACACAACATGTCAGTGCTCTTTTTTCGAAAAATGGTCTTGTTTTTTTTAATTAATCGAAAATGTGCTTCAATTATGCGCCTGGAAACGAGTAATCCGCCAGCGGAAAAGTATCCATGATAAACCGAAAACAGGCTTCTTGAAACAGGGAGCGTCTGTTTTCTGTTCATCATGGATACCTCCCCGGTGGCGGATTACTCGTTTCCAGGCGCATAATTGAAGAAGATTTTCGATTAATTAAAAAAAAACAAGGCCGTTTTTCAAAAAAAGGGCACTAATAGGTTGTGTATTATGCCATTGCGTTTATGTGGTTAAAATATTACATAAAACAATGCACCCTTCTAGCCGTATTTTGTATTATTCAAAAAACCCACATGTTTGAAGCAGCTTAAGAGAGCAGAGTCGTTTCCCCGTCTTACCTGCATCTTTCTCAAGGACGAACCGACACTCTCCCGGGTTGGAAACGTTCGAACCTTCATGGACGATAATGACGGCTTCTGTCCAGGTGATAGATGAGATTCGCGGTATCTTATATCGGCGTATCGAGGCTAACATTTGCTTATTATTAAGCTCTTCAGTATTTCCCCGTAACAAGGTGCACGAGCAAGGAAGATCGATGCACTTTTCCCCCACGCGTGAATGATGCTACCAAAGTAGTCGGAGACACCGTTTTATCTTGTGAGATGCTCATTAAAAGTCGCTACCGTTCGTCAATGATCTACCGAAAATCGTGACTCGATTACACCACGCGACATATTACTTTTATGATCAATTAACTTATGGTAATTAATGGACGTATGAATATGCAATGCCTGCGGACAGTTGCTGCATAATAATCAGTTCATTTTCAGGGCAATTAAAGGGAGAGTGTAGTTCAAAAAATTTTATGTTTATCAATATTTTTATATTGGCAATCCCTAAATCCGAATTAGTATAAATTTTACTAATAAATTTAGTAGCATTGTGTCTGACTTACTAATTCAATGAGTAGCAATGAATTGCTATATAAAAATAATTTTTTAATACTTTCCGATGGTTTTTGACTTTGTTTTCTCAATTTATATTGTTGGATTATATTGTTATAATAATACTAATTGTGTATGAACAATATAAAATTCGAACATTACAGACACTTTCTGTTTTAAAAACTTTTTTAAACAATACGTTAATCTTTTTTTTAAATAATGCTTCAATCTATTTTGTATTAAAGAATTATTTAATACTTTTAATCCTTATTGTATTATTATTTCCTTCTTTTAGGATAATAAATAGAAAATAGTAAACTCATTTTACTTTTGAAAATGATGGCATTCAAATTTCGCGGTTATGTGGGACTTTAGTTTGTTCTTCGAGACAAGAGATGGCGCTGAAAATCGTGTGCGCACAAATACATTAGTCTCTTATGGCAGCTTCGACCAGTGCCATGACGAGTGGATTCTGACTTCATTTTATTGCAAGTTAAATGATTTTGGTCACTGATATTATTTTTGTCTGTTTAGTTTCTTGAAAAATGGATAATTCTTGGTTTAATAATGGAGAATAAGTGAATAGCTTAAAGGGAACTGTGAAAGTGTCCTTAAAAAAAGTTAGGTTAAGTAAAATGTATTTTCAGAAAAATTATACATCTTCGAGGCTTATACTGTGCAAAAATTATATAAAATAATATAAAAAATTTCAGAACCTACAACTTCGTAATAGCATTACCAATTCGCTCAGTAGGTCTAATTCCTAATTCATTTGGCCGATAATTCTTACACATTGAATTAGTAGAAAATTTTCAAGAAAATAGGGGAATAATTTTTTTTAATGAAATTAATAAAGGTACGATATTGACGAAAGTTTAACAAAATATATGAAAAATAATAATTTTCAACTAAAAAGTTAATTTCCAATTAAACAAAATCAAAAAAAAAGTTAATTTATAACCAATCCGTTACATGCACAACCAAATAGTTGAATTTTCAACCTACAAAGATGAATTTTCAAACCAAAAAGACGAATTTCCAACAAAAAAGTTGAATTCTCAACCAAAAAAGATTCTGCAGTGAAGAAAAATAATATTTAACCAAATCTTTGAGTTTTCAAGCAAAACAAAAAATTTTCTACAAAACAGTTGAATTTTCAACTACAAAATATAAATTCCGCCAAAAATGGAATAGTTAATTTTTCAGACAAAAAATTTAATTTTTAATCAAGCAAAAATTTCTTTTTTTTTCAAATAATTAAATCTTCAACAAAGTAGTTAAACTCTTGAACAAATATTTAAATTTTGACACAATTATTTGAATGTTCAACCTGCAAAGATGTATTTTCAACTAAAAAGTTAAATTATCAACTAAATTGATAAATTTTTAAATAAAAAAAAAATAAAAAATTTCCAACCAAAACGGAATAGTTAAATTTTCAGTTAAAGAAATTAATTTTCAACAAAATAATTGAACTTTTAAACAAATAGTTACATTTTTAACCAAATATTTGAATTTTCAACCTGCAAAGATCTATTTTCAAGTAAATAATTAAATGTTCAACTAAGAAGGATAAATTTTCAAACCGAAATGATAAACTTTCAGCCAAAAAATGGAATAGTTTCAGTTTAAAAAATTAATTTTTAAGAAAGAAAAACAAGTGCAAACAAAATAATTAAACTTTCAACAAATTAGTTGAAATTTTAAGCAAATAGTTGAAGTTTTAATCAAATAGTTGAATTCCTAACAAAATATTTGAATTTTCAACCTACAAAGATGTATTTTCAAAGATAAATTTTCAGTCAAAAAATATTTAAATTTTTAATAAGCTGAATTTCCAACCAAGAAAGATTTTTCAGTCAAGAGAGAAGAAATATTTGAACCAAATTGTTGAATTTCCAAGCCAAAAAGACTAATTTTCTACAAAACAGTTGAATTTTGAACCCGAGAATATAAATTTTCAACAAAAAAGTTCACTTTTAACCAAATAGTTGAATTTTGTACCAAACTGTTAAATTTCAAGCCAAAAGAACTTTTTTTCTACGAAGCAGTTGAATTTTCAAGCCGAAAATATTAATTTTCAACCACGAAGAATAATTTTTCACCAGCGAGAGGAATTTTCAACAAAATAGTTGAATTTTCAGCTAAAACAATAAACTTTCAACCAAAAATGGAATAGTTCAATTTTTAATTGGAAAAAATTAATGTTAAACCAACAAAAAAAACTAATTTGTTCACCAAAAATATTATTTTCGACGAATCAATTGAATTTAGAACAAAAGAGTTAAATAAATATTCCACCAAGAAAAATGTTTCAATTGAGAAAAAGAAAATTATCCAAACTGTTAACTTGCCAAGTCAAAAAGACGAATTTTCTACAAAATTGTTATATTTTGAACCCAAAAAAAAAACTAGTTTTCTACAAATCAGTTGAATTTTTAAACCGAGAATATGAACTTCCAACAAAAAAGTCCATTTTTGGCCAAATAGTTGAATCGTTTACCCAAAAACATGAATTTTCAATCAAAAAGATTAAGTTTTTACCAAAAAGACAAATTTTCAACCAAACAGTTGCATTTTCAACTTACAAAGATGAATTTTTAAACAAAAAAAATAATTTCCAACAAAAGAGTTGAATTTTTCAACAAGACAAATTTTTCAATTGAGAAAAAGAAAATTAACCAAACTTTTGAATTGTTATGTTAAAAAGAAGAATTTTCTGAAAAATAGTTAAATTTTGAACCCCAAAAAAAAACTTATTTTTTTACAAAGCATTTGAATTTTTAGACCGAAAATATGAACTTCCAACTTATATTTACTACCTTCCAAACCTCTTCTTCCGTCCTAGCCTTCTCCGCCTCTTCCTCAAACCTTTTATTTTTCTCTTTCTTTTGATCACACAACTCAGTGTACTCCTTTTTTCTCCTATATTCTTCTCCACTATTTTTTTCCTTTCTGCATTTTCTTAATTCCTTTCTGACCTTCTTTTTCTCTTTACATTCCTCATCCCATCCACTTCCATCTCTATTTCCATCTCCTCGTCCACATTTCGCTCTCCCATTTTGATATTTCTAACCTTCTTTTTAACTGTTCTTTTCCTTCCATTGACCAATCCCCTTTACCCATATTATTATTACTTTTTTCTCTCCCTAATGTCACTATTATGGGAAAGTGACCCGAATCTATATAATCCACTACCTATAGTTTCTTGACCTCTCTTACCTCATCGTCCACTATTACATAGTCAATTACCGTTTCCCTTGCTCCACCTGAGCGTATATATTCCCCTTCCTCATCTCCTTCTATATTTCCGTTATGATAAACCATCCCAACTTCTCCAAGCTCTTTAACAATTTCTTTCCGTCCCCATTCAGTATCTTGTCTTTAGATTTTCTCCCTCGCCCCCCTCTCCCATTTATTCCCTCCTCTATCTCCTGTTCTCGCATTAAAATCTCCCCTTATTATAAGCCTAATCTCTTCTTAACTTTCTTTCATCTCCTCTGATTTCTCCTGCATATCCCCGTTTATATAAACCCCTACTATATTCCACTTCTCTCCTCCCAGATTCTCCTCTTGTACTATTATTCCTTCTTTTTGCTCTTTTCTCCCTCTCTTATTCTTCCCTGTTATACATTCGTTCCTTACTCACATCACCATTCCACCCATTGCTCTGCCCTTCTTATTTTTCCTCTTTGCATTTTGAACTTGCCATTTGTAACCTCTGGGCTACCTTCCCCTTACTCTTTCTCATCCCTTTTCATCTAGCCACGTCACCATCATTACTACTACATGCGATTGTGCCAAATTTCTCATAAACACCCTATCCTTTCTCTCCAATCCTGCTATATTCCAGTAACATATCCTCCATTCTTACCTACTTTCTTTTCACATCTCTTTTTGTTTCTTACTATTTCTTATTTTCCTATCTCCTGTTCCTTTCTCTCCTAGTTTCCCGGCACTACTTACTCTTCTCTTTCTTCGTCCCAATCCCACCATCCTCTTCCGCTATTTGCCTTAACTTATACTGCATATTCCTTTCTACTTATGTCAAATTATCCTCTATTCTCTACGTGCTTCCATATAACAATCTCTTCTTTGTCATCACTTCCCTCTTATGTTCCCATTTCTTTAGTTTCACTAGTACCATTTTTTCTCCTCTTTGCGTTTTCTTTCCTTCACTTCGCACTTCCTCAATCTCTACTTTAGCCTCTATACTTTTTAGCACATGCTTCACTCCTTCCCTCAATTCCTTCCCTTGTTATCTCATACCCTTTATCACCATGTTTTTCTTTCTTTCATACCTTTCTTTTCTTTCTAATCTTCTTTCTATTTCTCTTACCCTTTCCTTCTCAATTTTACCACTCTCCCCTTCACCCAACTCTCGGTTTGATTTTTCAATCTTCACTAGCCTATCTTCGAACTGTGCTACATTTTTATTATGCTCATCCTGGTTTTCTAATCTTTGCTTTAAAGTCTGCATCCTTTTTTCCAAATTTTCCTTAACTTCTTCCCATTTTCACATCTCTTTTATAAGTTCGGCGATTTCTTTCATAATCTCTTGTTTTATTTCCTCTCCTCTTCCTGCCTTTTTTCGTTCATCTGTATTAACTCGATCATTTCCCGCCATTCTTCTACCTTTAACTTTTCAACTTCTATTGACCCTCTATTTTCAACTTTGTCTTTGTCTTCCTCCTTGTCTTTTTTCCCCGCTCTATTTTGATCTTTTCCCGGGGGTGTTCTGATAATTTTTTGGGTTTTTTATTGTGGATCCTACTTCTATATTGTCTTCCCTACTTCCTCTTTCTGTCCTATCCCTGTTCCTATTTATGAATGGTTCGATTGAGCCAAAACTATCCGCCCTCAATCTCTTCCTCTATTCCGTTTTCCTACATTGAACCCTCTTTTTTGTCTCACTTTTCGACGTGCAGAATACTTCCTCGTCTGAATCCATCCAAACAATTCGAAGCAACCTCTGTCCGTATCGCTTTACGTAACTTGCATAGCTTCTGTCTCCACAGCGCTAATCCAGCCTGCTAATCGTACCTTCTTCCGTGCTTCTCTCTCCCTATCCGACCCTGTCGCCGCTTTTCGGCTGCACCTGTCTTCCCATTCTGCTCCTCACGTTAAACAACCTAACCTCTTAGCCTACTCAAAATAGTCTCAAACTCTCGAAACATCACACAACTCTTCACTTTAATTCTTTTTAACGTACAAACGCTCGCTCATAAAATCAAAGATATTATAAGCCTAGATGCGGCAGGGGGTGTCAGAGCGGGGGAACTATATATATAGGACATCACATTTTCTGCCATATCGAGGTGCTGCCCTCACCGCACAACGAAGTCGAGCGCTGATTTTCTCGTTCTTCGTCAAATATGACGGTAAAGCAGTAGAAAGATTTTTTAAGGTTAGAAAATATACCGGGACCGTGGTGGGAGTTTCCGGAACTGCGCAAATGGAAATAACCGTCTACAGCCGACGGGGAATAAACAGCGTTAGGGAATAAGGGAGTTGGAGAATAGGTGAGACTCCACTGTAATTGCGAAATATCTTAAGCAAAGAAATATTACTTTTAACATTCGTTAATTGTGTCATCAATTGCAGAAAATAATAACGTTTCACATTTTACAGAGAAAACATTGTTTAAACAAATAAAAATACGGCTGCGAAATACTATGGACGTGTTCATTATGGGTGTATTTATTTGTGCTCATTTTATGAGCATTTTGCTTTCTCATAATTATCAAATTAATTTACTTCCTCATAGAGAGAGTTTTTCCCTTACAAAAGAAAAGAGAGGATATTTCCAATATTTTTCAAGCTTATGTTTCTGTGTTTCCGAAAATTTTATTTTCAGAAAATAAGAGTGCCCACCAAAATGTCAACTCATGTGTTCTGTTATAATGAACAACTTTTTCACCTGCGGTCGTTTTATATTTCAAATTAAAACCTCATGGAAGCAATGTAACTATTTTTTAAGCTTTCTGAGTAGCTATTGATTAATCAGTAATGGTCTTCGAAAGTTTGTAAAAAGATCAGTCCAAGCATTTCGAAGACGCGAAAAATTACCTCAAATGCAGTACTGCTATGTTCCCAATATTTAAAAAATCCTCTTAAAAACAAGGAAACTAATTTTGGTGAAAAATTTAAAAGCGATATTGGTAAGTTATGGTAGTTCATAAAAAGTTCTTAATCTTGGCAATCGATGCGTCTCAAGGACGCGAACAAATACTCTTCATGTAATATTGTCGTGTTTTGAATATCAAAAAAGTTTTTTTCATATAAACAGAATAAACCATTTTTTTGGAACTTCATAATTGGTACAGGTAGGTCATAAAAGTTTTATCAATAAGTCAATCGATGCGTCTCAGGGAGGCAAACAAATACACTGAATATAATATTGTCGTATTTTGAATATAAAAAAAGTTTTTGTTATAAAAACAGGATGAACGATTTTTTGAAACTTCATAAATCGGTACTGGAAGGTCATAAAAGGTTTATCAATGGGTCAATCGATGCGTCTCAGGGAGGCGAACAAATACACTGCATATAATATTGTCGTATTTTGAATAACAAAAATGTTTTTCATATATAAACGGGTTAAAAATTTTTTTTCAAATATCTAAACGCAAGGAAAAACTACTTCTAAGTGGTCGACATAACTCAAATTCCTATCAGACCTGGATATCAATCGTAGCTAAACTTCATCAAAATTTTATGATCGTAGCAAGCATACACAAAGGACATTCTTTTAAAATTGTATTTTCGAGCTCCTGGGGTCTTATTATATCAAAATATGGCACAAAAGTATATTTGAAAATTTAGGTGGTTACAAACCTCCCTCTATGAGGAAACAATTGTTTAAACATTAAAATCGTTTAAAAAATTGATGAATATCCTTTAGAAAAAAATATTACTCTCAACATCCGTTAATTGTGTCATTAATTCCAGAAAATCATAACTTTTCTCGCTCTCAAGAGGGAAACATTATTTAAACGAATAAAAATTGTTTAAACAATCACCTAATATCCTTCAAAAATATATTGCTCTCAACATTATTTAAGTGCATAATTATTTCCAGAAAATAATGACTTTTCACGATTTTTGAAAGAAAAAATGGTTTACACAAATGAAAATTGTTTAAATAATTGAAGTTATTCAAAATATACTTCCAAGCTCGTTATTTATCGATTATAAATGATTGATTTTGAACAAATTAAAAAAAATATGTCTTCAGCATGAATTTGATAGAAAACTGCTATTTTGCATTTTTTTAGGGCTTTTACCGGGCACAATAAAAGAGGATTTCGAATTCCGAAATTGAAAATTATTTGCTGGAAATTATTCCTTGAATACTCCTCACCAGGTGACTATACTTTAATTCACAAAAAGTTTATTAGTAAAAACTTTTTTTTTCATTTTTTTTTAACCGGGCTTTTCCCATTTAAAACCCCATGTTAATTTCAAAAGCCCAGGGGCACGGGTTAACTTTGAAAAAAAAGTACGAAATTTATTTTTCCGGAAAACGAACAAAATGGGAGGGGGTGGGGGTTCATCACCAAAAATCAAAAGTTGAATTTTTACAGGTATAAATTTGGACCACCCGATTGTAGGAAGAATGACTATGGATGCTTGGTGGAATGATGAAATCCGCGTAGCCGTTAACGAAAAGAAACAAGCGTATTCAAGAAAGTTGAATATTGCAGGTCTTTGCAATGACGAGAGAATTAGACTAGAAAATTATTATAGGGTCAAGAGCAGAAAATCTAAAATACTAGTTAAAGAAAGCAGGGATAAAATCAAAGCGAAAGAAGAGAAAAAAAATGAGAAACGCCTTTGAAGGAAATAAGAAATTAGTTTTTTTATGCAATTGCGCAAGGACAATGCAAGAAAGAAAGAATTAGTAAAGAGTTATTTGAAATTAAGAATAGAAATGTTAAAATGGTATGGGATATGGATGAAGTAAAAGACAGTTATGGGGACCATTACAAGAAATTTTTGGGAGGTTAGGGATATAATTAAGAACATAAATGCCTTCATGATAAATTCAGAACAATAAAAAATCTAGACGATAATTTCTTAAATTCAAGCCTTAAAAATTTTCAGATTTTGGAACTAGGCATTGAAAATTGAATTATTTGATTTTGCTTATTATACCATAATCACATTCTTTGAGAATCCTCGCTTTATTGACTTTGTTTATTAGCGTTTTACCGCATATAATCTGCAAGAATTGCATGGCAACCGCGTTAACTTTCCTCTTATCATTTTCTTCGCAGGTCCGATTCTCGCTACCGTACAGCGCAGTGGGTGCAAGAAAAAAATTTAATATATGGAAATTTTAGCTTTATTTGTTATATTTTCAATTCTTATGATGGATCTTACCCTGCCGATCACCTTCCTACCCTTGTTCATACACCTGGCTCTAATGAAATTGTCGAATTTTCAAAATTTTAGTCTGAATTTCTCAATTTTGCCAGCTTGTGATTGAAAATTTGTAATTTTTAAATTGTTCAATTTCAAACGCTTCTATTTATAAATTACACAAGTGTAATTCCTCTTGATTTGATTTAAATTATTCTCCTTTTTCAAAATATTACTTAATCGAAAATTGTTTGCTTTGGAACCTTTTCAACTCAAAATGATTCAATATACTTTTTCGAATTTCAAGCACTTTCAATTCAAAATTATTAGTTATTGTTTCGAAAATTTGGAAAAGGTTATTTTATTTCGAACATTAATTTAGGTTGAATCTTGTTACTTTTTGGTTGTAATAAATATTGATGTCACAAGATTCTCAATTTATTTCTGACATTGGGAATTTTCAATTAATCGCGTATTAGATTTTGAATTACTGATATACAATATATTTGCAAACAAAATTGAAAAAACTCGGTCTGTTAAATTTCTCTACACCAGCATATGAAATATTGTCTTCGCAAACTGTTTACGAAAATTACACCCATTTTTCTAACAATGCATGTTCCAATTGTCCCGTGGACGACTTCTGTCTGTCCATCGATTCTCCTGTAATTCTCAGCGATTTGTCCTCGTTATCCATTCGACCGCTTCTGAATCTCCCGCAGGACCATCAGGCAGCTTCGAAAACGGAGACAAATGAGTGAAAAAAGCCGTGGAACTACCGTCGGTTCGTCCCACGGTTTGACATTGTCGAAAGTTAATCAATGCCCGACGGCGCACACGATGTTGGCGTCGAGCCGTTTCGTCAATTTTTTAAAATTAAATCACTATCTGTCCTTGTTAAATGCGTTTTCTAGCCTCACCTCTCCGCTTCTGACCCGCGTCAATGCAACTCACCCCCATTTTCCATCCCCAGCATCATTCTGTCGACCATCGCATCGGTACTTCGCGTACTGCGCCTAATGACAGACAGTTGCTGCCGAAAAAAAGGGTAGTGCGGGGAAAATATTCACCCATGGCGAGGGGTGCATGTGGGGAAAGGGGTGAACGACGGTGGCAGTAAAGGCGTGTAAATCCACGTCGCAACGAGAATACCGCCTATATATGTATCTGTTACACCCTGTGTCGCTCTGTCGAAGGCCAGCGGACCCGGGTAAAACGCATCGGAATAAAAAATAATGGCCGCAAATGTAGCGTGGGAGGGCGCGTCATTTTTTTCTATTAGCCAAAACTTACAAGCACGCTCGGCGCGCTTCCGGCCATTTTGTCGGGGGAACGAGCGCAGATCGACCAACAAACTACCATCGACGCGTGATGCCACCGCTTCCGCTCGGGATTTCCCGTTTCAGTCTACACCTACTGAGTGGGTGTCGAGTCTCTTTTCTTGTTTCCCCTTTTCTTCCTTTCCTTCTCTCTTGTTCCTCACGATAACCCGGAAGTGAAGCAAATGAACTCTTGACGGTTTCAGTATTAAATGTTAAAATTTGAAAATGTTTAAACCCTTAACAGAAGAGCACTTCTTTGAAACATTAAGGCCGCTGGAAATCGTTGGGAAATCACATCTCACAAACTGAGGCCAAAAGTAGAAGCCAATTTAGTCTAGTGTTTGCATATATAATCTAAATAGTAGAAATATTTGCAGTAAAGGCCGTTTTTCCGGAAAAACTTCAATTCTTTATGTAACAATTTGAATAAGAGAATGCGCCTTATCCAGCGGCAACACGCCAACACTGGTGCAACGCATGCAGTTTTCTACTTTTCTAAAAAGGGAATTTCTACATTACTTTTTCGTTCTATAAATTTTCATGCTTTTACCGGTTGTGACGAAGCAGGATTTTCTGCTTTTTGGCGAACCATAACATCGGGTAATTGATGGTTATCACCAAAGAAAATTGAATCGAATTTGCGTACATCTTTCATTTCACCTGTTCTCTGAAATCTTTGGACCTGCAGAAATTATCATTTTTTCTTTATTTTGTTCAATACCCTTGGCCTGATTAATAATTAATTATAATTCTCGAAGTAATTGAAGTATCTAATGCACGTAGGATTCTGCAGACCATTTTTGAACTTAATGCAAGAAAATAGCAACAATTTAAAAAAAAATATTAACTATAATAAAAGAAAGGACTTTTAAATAATCAACTGAAGAGTATTAAAAAAGGTTGATGCAATGTCGCAGGAAAAACTGGAGTTTATATTATAACCGATTTTTGGTTTTAAGAGAGCTGTAACAAAAGAGAACCTCTCTTGCTGAAAAGGAACCCAAAATTATCAATTATTCCGAAGGACTCCAAAGTATGAGTTTTCATAAAGAGTTTTTGTACAGAACTTATTTTCTGCCTCGACTCACTTCGATGATTTTCCACGTTAATAATACACCTTTTACGTCATAATACAGATATTATGAAATTGTACTGGAAAAATTGTAATAAAGAAATAAAAATTATAGAAATTATAGTCATTCCTAAAAGACAAATAATGGACATGAGATATGACAGTTTTTGAGGTTATGTTTCAAACTTCCACCGACTGCGGATCTTTTTTTTTTTATGTGGCCATCTATCGGATATCAAATAACTAAAAAGGAACCCTCAAAAATAGTTATATTGGAGTCTCAATCCTAAACTCCTAAAGGATTCCAAATTTTACTCGAGCCGCGACATTACCTAACCTTCAGTTTTTTCTGCGTTCAATATTATACTGGGCGCTTTAGTAGTGAAGAAATAAGGTTCATCTTCTTTACAGGGTGGTCACTAGTGTGGTCCAAATTTTTTGTCTCGAAATTTCATGCTTATCTTTCCACCCCTTCACCCTTTAAATTTGTTCAAATCCGCAACAAAATAGTAGCATTTTTTCAATGAATGATATTTAGGGGTCCCGCAAGCCTCATGAAGTTTAACACATATTTGCCAATAGAAAACAATTCTTCTTTGTCAACTTAATTCAGAATCATCAATATCAGGTGTAAAAAAAGTCCGAAAATTGCCCAAAAGTAAAAAATTGAGTTTCGCAAGTATTTGTCGCTAATTATTATTTATTGTGCTTTATTTTAGGCCAAGTTATTTTTAAGACATGAAATATCACTTTTTACGGATAATAAAACGTTTAAATGAATTGTGTAAATACGAATTTATTATTGTTGATGCACCACGTATTTTTTGTATTTGAATTTACCTACATTTTCTTATCTTTTGTTTTTTCAATATCAAAGATTTACTGTAGGATACAGTAACCACAGGAGTATTTAATCCCATCAAGTCTTCCAGTTGTTCCACAAATTGAGAAATTGTTAGCACCGGAATTTTCTTTCCTCTTGAAATATTTAATTCAACTATTTCCTCTATAGGACACCAGAGAATCAAAATTGCTGGTAAATAGATATTTCGAAGAAGAAGTCCTCTTTGAAGATTCATCTATCCGTTGAAGATTAAATATTACATCAATTGGATTCAATTTAGAAGTTTTTGATAGCAAATTCTTTACTTAACACTGCCAAATTATTGTACGATATTTGAGAGGAGTTTTTTCATTCTTTCTGGCTGAAGCTATCAATATATCCTCTGCTCCACGAGCAAACAAAAAGTTGACACATTTGAGGCCGAAAATACTTAAATCATCTATTATCAAATATGATCTCTTATTTGAGAACGAAAAACATGAAGTAACTAACGCTTCTTTAATTCAGTTTTCTGGTTGAACTTGAACCAACGTTCGAAACGAAATGTTAAATTAAAATAAAAAATTAAATATAGGTGGAAATAAATGAATTTTAGTATAATATGTACGATCACCTTTTTAGAACTTGTTTTGCTACTATCAGTAAAAGGTTTTCAAAGTGCCTCTCTTGCATATAAATTTGAAGGTAAGGGTTTGACAATGTCTTTACTAATTCCATCTTTGACCATAGCAGCCAATTTTTGTTTTGTGTTTACATCAACATCAACCAAATTCTTCGGGATAACTGAATGAAGAGCAACTTTATCTAAGAAAATTTTCATTCCCATAGATTCATACGAAGCCTACAATAGATTTCCAAGAATAATTATACAAGCACAACTTTTAACGCAGACTAAATAAGACTAAATAAGAAGATCTCTGTTAAACCGCTACAATTATAAATAAGAAGATCGACTCCTGGGCCTTTAGTTGCTGATAAGGTATCGTATGGAACTGAACTTTTTGACGAGAAGAGATGATTCTCACTTATAGCAGGATAGCGCTTTTTATAAATGCTTTCTCTTCGTTGGTTGATTAAGTCGTGAAATCCTGACATTCTTCACTCAAAGCTTGTCCAATAGCAGAAATACCATCATAAATCAGCACAGATTTCTTATTTTTTATTTCATAAGTTAGTGGAATTGTAGCTGCATCTTATAGGCTCCAAGTTTTTGGAACTTGCCAAAGAAATTCTGGATCACGTATAGTCATACTTGAAAGTGTTTTACTTCCTGATATTTCCATCACATGAGTTCGTTTTATATCGATTCCAGAATATTCTAATCCGAAGTTCTTCAGCCCTGATATGACTTGTTCAGTATTCGAATTTTACGACTTTTTTACAGTCTAAATTTTTGAAGGATTGGTCTTTAATCCAATCAATTGAATTGAGATCATTAGGGTGAATTTGACAAGCTCTCGAGTTTGAAACCTTATGACCTTTTTGAACAGTCGAAATTGATTGAGTCTTGATCGATTCAGCTGAACCCGAGACCATTTTTATTTCTTCGATATCCACAAAACCTTTAGAGAAATCGCCTTCAATGGGCATTAGGCTAATTCCTTGAAGTTCTGCGCCGCCTGAACGAACTTATTTCACTTGTTCATCAACCAATACTGGGATGACTGATACAATGAAATATTTTATAAATGAATGTTTAAATGGCAGTTCAAGAATAGGAGGGTTTTATTTATTTTGGGGCATTGTTTCTCAACCGGACACCCCTTGATATCCAAAATTGGTTTGACTTCAAAAAATCGTGGTTAGTCTGAATATTTCGCAAATTTTATCTAGTTTTCAGAACCGTTAGGTGGTTTTTGAAGTTTGATATGGCCGACTAAATATGGCGTCGAGAGTCAGGAAAAACATAGATGAAGAAATTACTTTTTAAAAAAAATTGTGAAAGTGTCGATTTGAAATACTCGGGGGTTTTCGAGGTCGCTGACTACGATTATGTAGTCAGAATATCGGAATCCAAGATTGACGGATATGCCAAACAATCTAGCATTCAGTGACTTTAATTGCTGAAATCGGCTCGGAAATGATTGCTAGAAGGTTTTCGTGGTCGCTGATTGAGATTCTTTAGTCGAAATATCAAAATTCAACAGGGCGGATCCAATATAGCAGCTGTTTGTCGGTGATTCAGCTCCTAGCAACACACATTGTTCAATTCGGCTTGGAAATGATTACTTGGGGGTTTTCGAAGTCGCTGATTGCGATTCTTCACTTTTTTCCTCTGAAGAAACAATTGAGGATCACTAAGATCGAAGTTCACTTGTTCTCTCTGAAAACACGACTGAGGATCGTAAAGGCACATCCAACTGAGGATCACAGAGGCAGAGCATCACTTGTTCTCTCATGAAGAGCAACTGAGGATCATAAAATCAGAGCTTCACTTTTTTCCTCTAAAGAAACAATTGAGGATCACTGAGACCAAGCTTCACTTGCTCTCTGTAAAAAAAATAACTGAAGATCGTTGAGGCAGAGCTCCACTGGTTCTTTCGCAAGAAGCAATTGAGCATTGCAGAGGCCGAGCTCCACTTGTTTCCTCTAAAATAGACAATTGAGAAACACTAAAACCGAACTTCACTTGGTATCACTAGAAAACCAACTGAGGATCGTGGAGACAGAGCTTCACTTGTTCTTTCCCAAGGAGCAATTGAGGATCGCAAAAGCAGAGCTTCACTTCTCCACTTTCGCGAGTTAATATACGTATTTCTTTCCATTCTTGAGTCTATATCGGTTCAGAGCACGGAAATATGGATTATTTATATTCGTTTAGCTCCACCATCGGTGTCTGAAATGTTTATGTGAATAGTTCTCTTCAGAAATTAAAATTCAATCAGATCGTTGCAGGACTACGATTGGAATCAGTTACTTTCAGAACTACAGTTTCATTCAGTGATTTGACCTTTATTAAGATTGTATAACACAAAGTCTTCATAAATTAAAGTTTTTTATCAGTTTAATATGCAGAATGCCTAATACAAGCAACGAACATCGCGAAAGATGCTGAAATTCTTTAAAAAATGTTGGTCTTACGGGCCACAGAGGCAAAGGTTTGAGATTTATACATAAGAATCTCAAACGAAAATTCCCGGATCTTCCTGATGATGCTAAAATTTGAGTCTATTGTAAAAGGGCCAAATATAAGAGTGGTAATGTAGATTCTCAAACATCTCATAATTTATCGGATGTTCTTCAAAATGATATTGGTATGGATCAAAATGAATCTTTCAATTCTGATTCGTCAACACCATCTAAAGTTAATAATACCGCAATAGTTCGTTCACAAAGAGAAATTGAATTAGAAGACATTTTGAGTGGATTGAAAGAGAAATTTTCTACCTAACAGATTAGTGATCCTCAAAAATGGAGTATTCTTACAATAGCTCCAGAAGCATGGAGCGTTAATAAAATCGCAGAAGAATTCAGCTGTAGTAAGCAAATTGTAAAAAAAGCTAAAGATCTTAGCATTTCAAAATGGGTTTTACCAAACACTACAGCGAAGACTAGTAAACCATTACCACAATCAACTGTTGACAAAATAAGAGACTTTTATACTGATGATGCGAACAGTAGAATCATGTCTGGCCAGAAAGATGTTGTTTCTGTGAAGACAGATGAAGACCGCTGTTTGATGGAGAAACGTCTTTTTTTATAAAATTGGAGGGAATTCAACGACAAGTATAAAGAAAGTCACCCAGAATTTTCCGCGAGCTTCAGAAAATTTGCACAACTTCGCCCGAAACATTACATTTTTGCTGGGCCCAGCGAAACCCATTCCGTCTGCGCTTGCACGACCCATCAGAACGTTAAATTCATGTTGGATGCTATTGACATTTAGCAACTCACCCAGAATTCGGAAAACCCGATAAGTATAATAGTTATAAAGGCTGCTTACAAGAAATCACTTGGACTGCGACCGACAAGGCTACTTTACAAACTCAAATACTCCTTACAACAGACTTTGCAGAAGAATTAGGTAATAAGTTATTGGTTTTAAAACCTCATTCATTGATCTCCGAACAACAGTCGCAGTGCTTTCAATTTAAAAAGAACAAAGTGGATGAAGGTGAAATTCTCATTGTATTGGATTTCAATGAATATTACAAATGCGTAGTTCAAGATGCATCAAAAGCGTTTTATTTCGATAAAAACCAATGTACTCTATTCCCTGTAGTATGGTACCATCAGGAAAACTTGGAACTGAAACACAAAGGCATAGTATTCTTATCAGATAGCACACACCACGATACAGCTGCATTTTATACAGTCCAGAAAATGTTGATACCACATGTGAAACGAATTCTTTGCGCGAAGAAACTCATTTATTTCAGCGATGGTGCGAAACAATATTTCAAGAATAAGTTTCAAATGGTTAATCTCATGCATCATGAAGAAGACTTTGGTATCAAAGCTGATTGGAGTTTCATGCAACTGCGCATTGTAAAAGTGTTTTAGATGGTATTGAAGCTCTATTCAAAATAGGGGCAGCACGAAACAGTTTCCTGTGTAAGCCAACTGAAGCCATTTTAACCCCTGGAAAACTTACAGAATGGGGTAAAAAGCATTTTCAAAATATAACGACCTTGTTCTATAGTGAAAAATAGCATGAAAGTTAGTAGGTCTCTGAAAAGAAGGTTTGGCAACGCTCCAGCAGTCCCAAAAATATTAAAAAATCATTGCTTCGAATTAGAAAAGGATCAAACGTTATTGATTAAAAGGTACTCCAATCCTCCTGATGCTACCACACTTATATATGAGGCATTAACAAACTGTGAAAAGCACCCCCATTCGTGAGAGGCAAGGGGACTCACGTACAAAAAGCACTCCAATTCGTAAAAAACAAGGGTACTCAAAAGCACCCTGATTTGTGAGAGGCAAGGAGACTCACGTTCAAAAATCAACCCGATTCGTGAAAGGCAATAGTTAGTGAATTCAAAATCCGAATGTTCTGTTTAAATTCTGATGGTGACTAGCACATTGAGTCTATTTTCTTTTATTTTGACGATTTGGTTATTGATTTGTGATCCGCGACCTCGTAAAGCCACAAGTAATCATTTCCAAGCCGATTTCAGTCACTGAAAGCTGAAATGTTTGGCGTAAATCCGTTATATTAGATCCGCCATATTTAATTTTGATATTTTGACTGCAAAATCTCAATCAGCGACCACGACAACCTTCTGGCAATAATTTACAAGCCGATTTCAGCAATTGGAGTCACTGAATGCTAGATTGTTTGGCATATCTGCCAATCTTGGATTCTGATATTCTGACGTACAGCCGCCATATTGGTTCCACGATTTTAAATTTCGCATTGTGTCATATGGTTCGTCAAAGTGCCTATGCAAACGTAAAATTTAAGCTCCAAGGGAATATTTCAAATCGACACTTTCATACTTTTTTTTAAAGGTAATTTATTCATCTATGTTTTTCCTGACTCTCGATGCCATATTTAGTCGGGCATATTGAATTTCAAAAACCGTCCAACGAGTCTGAAAACTAGATGAAATTTGTAAAATTTTGACCCTAAAACGATTTTTTTAAGTCAAATCAAATTTGGACTTTGAGTGGAACTTGTGTTGTTTTCAAATTGAAGCCAAAAATATACATCTAAAGCATTCCTTCAATGAATGTAATGCATTCTGTTTGCGCGACGAGAACACCATTTGATCCATTTGCATTTGCTTTATGAATACTTCTGAAAGACCCAGAGTATTGAATATTGATATTTTATTTTATTATAAATATCGCTGTGGTTCAATTCCTCTTCACTTTTTTCGAATTCATTAGACATTTTTGTTCGTTTCTGAACTGTGAAATCAATTTTTTGCAAAAATCCCGAACATACACAAGAGCCGTCTGAAGTGACCTTAAAACTTCCAGAACCTGCAATATGTGAATTAAATCTGAAATTAATATTTTATTTACTTACATTAGGAATATTTATTAAAGTAAACTTAAATATTGTAAGTTCAAAAATATTCATAAGTACATCTTTGAAATGTGGTAAAACTATTTTGTTGTCAATTTCATTCCTCTTCGGAAATTTTCAAGAATCATTATTCAAATCTATTTTGAATTTCATTTCTCCTTCCTTAAATGCGATGGGTTTTGCGTAGAAATGTGTACCCCTAAAATTAAAAAATTTCTATTATCATGGAAGAATTACACAAAGAGAGAATATAAGAAAATAAATATTCAAAGGAACCTTTCTTTGGTCCTAGGAAATGATTTGTGAAATTAAAAATTACCAATTATTCGAATCATCCTATTTAATCAATGGTGATATCGAAGGTGTTCGACGTGATATAGGATAGTTGACTCTGGGATATAATTTCGAAACATTAATGTTTAGATCGCTGTTCTAGACTTCTCCTAAAGCAGCCATCATGAATTCCATATTATTTTGATGACCCCGTTCGGTTAGAGGAACATTCAAGACACCTTCTAGCGGGGATTTTCTCACAATAGCCTGCTGTAGACCACGAGGTGCAATTTCGATGACAATTGCATTGGCTGGGATAGCTCTGGCTGTCTCAGCAAATAAAACAGAACTCAAAAGATTGTTTGGTATTTTGCAAAATACAATCGAGCTTTGGCAGAATTGCATTCGTTACGTGGAACTGAAGTACTGACCCAACGAATACTACGAGGTCGCGGATTTGGTATTACTTTCTGAAGATATTTCTGCAATTTTGCACCAGCCGGTGCTATGCTATGTTTTGTAGATTTTTATTCTGACCTAATTGAAGGAAGATGTGTAGCAGAATTGAATTGGTTTGGAAAGCAAGGATTAGTTCCGAATCTTTATAAATTGCAAACCGTTAGATTAGCAACGCATTTCTTAATAGTTTCTGCAAGCACACTGATCGTGCAACTTTCTGAGCTGTTATGACAAGCTACGTCTATTTCAGGTGAGAAAGTGGTTTAACATCTTCATATCCGAGACCAACTGCCGTCATAGAACCTTTCGGTCAATATGATTCCACTCATGCCATTCCACGAGACAAGGCTAATAGAACCATTTGCTCCGCAGTAAAGCAACCGTCTGCGTAAGCACAGCCTAATTCCCCAACTGAATGGCCTATTGTATAATCAGGTTTGATTCCGAAATACGTCAAAAGATCTACCAAACCAATCTCTAAAATTCATTTAATTAGTTTCTGTTGAATAATTTACTGATAAAATTTCTTTTTAGTATTCAGATAAATAAAAAAAATTATGTCTAAATTGTATACAACGTAAAGTAACCTAACAAGTCGCAATTCCCACGAAGGAATTCATTATACTATCAAATATTTTCTAATCTTTTTCCGTCAGAATTCGGATAATTATTACAATTGTTTAATTACGTATTTTTGAACGGCCCTGAAGAAGGTAAAGTGTAGAAACAATCAATTATGTACGTATCTAGTTTACTAAATTCAAGAATTTCAGAGCACAGCAGAAATTTTATTTGTTATTAAATATCATATTTCGTAAAATCCAGAATAGGTATGTTTTTGCTAATTCGAAAAAATTGCAAGTGTATTAAAAAGTAGTATCTGAAAATTATTTATCACCTTCAAGTAATTATAGCTATTAATTAAGTACATCTCTTTAGCTTACTCAGTGTCCATCGAGAATCATCATTGGTAATGCAATCAACTATATTTAAAATATTTTCATGAAAAATGTTGACATTCTCACTGTTTGGAAATTTTCCCGAAATCCCTGTATGAATATTTCGTCAGCAGTCATTGTGGAAGGATACATTTCAAAATGATAAAAAATATATATCTGGCCGTTGCGCGGGCACATTCTCGTCGCGCCCGGCTCGCTTCGCTCGCAAGTTTGAGCGCGTATAGGGCGCGCGAGTGTTGGTTCTCGCGCTCCGCGCTCGATAATATATCTCCTGAAAAATACCAGCAGCGTAGCGGAAAGACGCAGTGCGCGGTTACTTATATGCGGAGATTGCGCAATATTGTGCATTCCAATTGGAAACGGTCCAGACGGCCCTGACTGCTTACGTTTCGGTACTTCCGATTTAGCACCAAGGCTACTTGCAATCAACCCACGACACTGTAGCTAAGCCGAGAGTCGGGTGTATTAAAAATGTTTTCATTTTGTCAAAATGTATCTGTTTTAGTTCAAAATTTAACTATTTGGTTGAAAAATGAGCATTTTAGTTGAAAATTTAATTTTCTATAGAAATTTTTTTTCAAATTCAAAATTTCTATCATTCTTTTTTTTAGAAAGAAAAATAATTATTTTTCAGGCCAGGTTCAGGCTTTGATTTTCAGTGAAAAGTATAACAAGTACCACTCGAATCATATGAATGAAATTGTGTAAAAATAAATTTTGGATGCGCAAAAGTGGATCATTTTTATGTGGAATTGGCAATAAAAATTCTACTCTTCGGTTAGTATATCATGTCAATTTAAAAACTCTCGCGATACTTTCCACGTATAGAGTTTCGTATGCTGCAAAATTCATGCTGATGTTTTTTAATAAGCTCATTAAGGTGGCTAGCAGAGCATTTGCGAGAAAAGTGAAAAGTGCGCAAAACCGAGCCTTGAAGAGAAGTCGGAGGAACAATGTCGAAAAGCCGGGAATTTCTGTAAAAGCTCAACTTGACGGAAAAGTATGCAATGCTTACAACACATGCATATACGCAGTCAGACTGTACGTTATAAAAACTGAATTATTCCATGAACACGTAAACTTTTAATTTATTACGACTCGCATTAATGTTGCTTCCGCTCGGTTGCTCGGCCTGACGTGCGAGGAAAAGCTCAACAAAAAGAAGGGGAGAAAATACAAAAAAAAAGAGAAAAAAGACAGTAAAGAAGAAGAAACTCGTTATAAAATACAATTTACTCTCTCGAAATGGGGTTTTCGCCATAATGAGATTTCGTGTTGGCGTACGAAGGCGTGGACCTAATTGTTAATAAAATGGAATAACTAAAATGAATTAACGCATGCTAACCGTTCAGACGCGTTTCACCCGGCAGTAAAAGTCATATTGTCATGAATGAAAATGGAAAATGAGTTTATAAATCAGGGAACGTCCATTAATTATGTAAGGATGATTTTCAAAATTTTAGACTGCCGTCCAAACTAAAAAGATATGTAATGGATTTCTATATTGTAGAGAAATATTTAATAAAAACCGTTTGCACAAAGAACTTTAGTATACACTGCCTGAAATTTCTGTAGGAATTATGAGAGACGCGGCACTAGAACTTTATGCAGAAACCGTTTCTAAATTTTCCAAAACAAGAATAGAAATTCAAGAAACGGTAACTGCATATACATGTTTCAGAAAATTCTGTGAGAGAATGTGAGTGAAGTTAATATAAACACATTTGATTCATTGAGTATATTATACAACCAAGATACATACGTAGTCATTCACATATAAACTTCGTTCGCATATAGTCTTACTATAATAATTATTGTTAAAAAAATATATACTGCAAATTTATATTGAAATTAATGAATCAACGGAACAAATCAAAATTACATATATGTATAATCTACCTAGGCAAGAGGGCGTCATTTGACGTGAACAGCGGACTGACCATTCAATTGAAACCTGGATTAATTAATAATTTTACGCAGCTGCTGCTAGTCACTTACGGTCCTGATGTACCTTTTTAGAAATTCATTTACGAGGCAGAATATCACACTATCTTGTAACTATGTTATTGAAAAGATAATTCGCTTATCAACTGAGCTTCTAGGTCGTTGCCTTTATTTGCGATTTCAATACTTTTTTTAATTTCTTCTTGTTGTGTAAATTTCGAGTCCTTTTCACGCTTGAGATCATTTGATATCGGAAAAAATAGGTTGAATGCATCATTATAATTCAAGACAAAGTTTTGCAGCGCATTGCCGCCCATGATCGCAACCACCATGCTTTGTCCGCTTCGAGCACGTTCCGGAAGCGAGGAGTGCGCAGTTGCTAACTGAGCACTTCTATCTGTAATTTTCAGATACCGTTTCTCAATGTTAATGAAATTTAGTAAATTTACTATAAAAGTTACTCAATTTCGTTTTCAGCAAGCTCATTTCACAAATTTTAGTTACCTTATTATCCTAAATACATCGGAATTTTCCAAACATTTCTGACAGTGTAGGAACACATTTTCATTATTGCAAGTACCCCTTCCGGGTAAAACGCGTGTGCTCTTTCCAATTTTGCAATGAACAATTGATTATTTACACAATTTCTATTAGAAAATGTACTTGCGTCGTCCCTCGCTGCAAAATAAGAATCCCGCAACCGACATTGTAGGCATGGTGGTGATAGGGGTTTTGCGGGGGGGGGGGGCACCGGCAATGGTGCCACTTGGGGCTTTCTTCGCTTGGATATCTTTGCTTGACTCGGCATATTTACAACTTGAGACTTTACGTACAGCACTTGCGAAGTTTTTATTTGGTAACAAGAAACGTGCTCGGCCACTTTTGCCACACAAAAGTGACGTATTCGACTTCTCTTACAAATTTCAGGCGCCGCAAATTTCTTTCCATATATTTTTCCACAGCATCTGGTCAATTTGCCTAATATTCGCTATTTTACACGTTCATTTTTTATCATAAATAATTACAAATTATAATTTTAATTATGATAGTCAGACGGAGCTCACTCTGATGATTTCATTGATACGACAAACTCGTTTTTCGAAAAAATGTCACTTATCTATGTTTTTTCATTGTAGGGCAGTGTAAGGATTTATAAGATTCTTAAGACCTTCCGTGTAAGATTTTATATTTTTTACTGAATTTATGAAAAATACATTAATAATTTTCAACCTCAGCGAGATTTCAAGGCATTTTGAAAGATTTGAAAGATTTCCAGTGATTTGAAAGTATTTCAACAAATTTGAAGAAATTTTGAGGTTTTTCAAAGGACCTATTTTAAAGAATTACAAGATTTTTGCGAATTTTAACGAGATTTCTAAAACTTTTTGTGGATTTCATTAGATCTCAAGAAATTTCCAAGGATTTCAAGGGACAACAGAAGTTTTAAGCTGGATTTCAAATGATTTTTAAAGATTTTAAGTTTAAAGAAATTAGATAGTCAAATTTAAGAGGGAATCTCAATTTTTCCAAGGGATTTTACAAGATTTTAAGGGATTTCAAGGAGTTTATTCAGATTGCCAGAATTTTAACTAGATTTCATAGGATTTCAAGAGTTACCGAAGGATTTTGCCGGATTTTGAGAGATTTGAAGAAATCAAGAACGATTTTCACGGATTTCACGGTGTTTTAAGAGATTTGAAAAAATTGAACGGAGTTTAAAAAGATTTTTTAATATTGTAAAAGATTTTGAGGGATTTCGAAAAATTGTAATCGCATTTGAAATATTTGATTGGTTTATACACTGTAAAGAATTTTAAACGGATATGAAATATTTAAAGGGGTCTCATTAGATTTAAAGGATTATGAAGAGTTTTTATAATATTTTGAAGCAATAAAGCGATTTCAAGGAGTTTCACAAGTTTTAAACGGTTTATGAGATTTTCAGCGATTCTAAGAGTTTTGAAAATAAGTAACAGGATTTCAAAGGATTTCATATTCATGTTTTACCGAAGTATTTTCACAAATTTTGAAGGATATCAGGGGATTTTAGGGACATTTAAAAAATTTGTAGGGATTATTAAATATTGCAAAGATTTTGAAGAATTTTAACGAATTTCAAAAGGTATGAAGAGTTTTCGATGATTTCGTGGAATTTCAAAGGATTAAAAAAAAAGGTTTAACAGATTCCAAAGTGTATAAACGAATTTGAGGGGATTTCGGATTATCTTACAAGATGTAACGGAATTTCAAAGAATTTCCGAATATTATAAAGGATAGTAAGGGATTTCCAGAAATTTTAATATCCGTTTAAAGATTTTAATGGATCTCGCAATGTTTTGTGATAATTCATGGAATTTCAAGGTTTCTAATTGATTTTTAGAGATTTCAAGGGATTTTAATATTTTTTATAATGTTGCAGAAGATTTCAAAAGATTCGGAAAGATTTCTAAGGATTTTAAAGATGTTAATCAACTTTCATGGAATTTTTAATATTTTAAAGGATATTATGGATTTGTACAGTTTTCAAATGGGTTTAAGACATTTGCAAGAAGGAAACTTACGTAAATAATGCTTTTGACCCCCCCCCCCTTCATGTTAAGATTTGTACAATTCCTGGTAAAAGAAGCCACAAAACTTCATATTATTATACGATTAGGCCATTTATCTTTTGGGGTTATATACAAAATCACCATCTTTAGAAAAAAAATTTCTTGAACCAAAAAAACTGTTTTCTTGGATATACATAAAAATTGGGTTGAAACAAACAAATGGTTGATTACACCAAATATTTGAAGGACCCAAAAAAATTGTTTTGTTGAATTAACCAAATACTCAATATACAAAATGATTTGGTTAAAACGACCAAAAAATTTAGTTGGATCAATCGAATATTTTGTTGTCCATATAATAATCATATTATATGCATGGTTGAACCAACAAAAATTATGTTGATTCAAACAAATCGTTTTCTGAGTGCATTTTTCTTAAGCCGTTTCTTTACATGATTATTGTCTGTAACTCTAATTTGAGATTTCTAAACTATAAAAGAAGTTAAACATTTTTGTATAAATTAATTAATTTTCGGAGAAGGAAATGAATATTATTGTAGCAATGATGACACTGTATAAATTAGTGTTTTAAATATAATTATGTAAAAAGTTATATTGGTTAGTTCTCGACATTTGTGGTTCCTGTAAGGGTCGATAAACTCTTGAAAAATTGCCAATAAAGTTGGAACCTGGAAGATGGATATGAGTTAAGGTTGACTGGATAACTGGAGAATCAAATAAACGAATGAACACATTGTGAAAAATACGAAACTTTAAAGCCATAAATCAGAATCATCAAAATGGAAATTTTTGTGAAATCGAAGCGTTTCTTTACTTTTTAAAACACTCACAAATACGTTTTTTTTTTCTTAAAAAAGTGAGAAAAATATTCTATGTAAGGTATAATCGTATGGAATTCTGTTAAATTTCCATCAAATTTTTCTTGATTTGAAACTGATCTTTGATCAAGAATAATTAGTTCTGAAAAAAATGTCTTTTAGATTGTGAATCCGAATTTGTTTTTGTATAATCGATGATGAGATGATAAGTGACCAGACACTAATTTCATAATTGTGATTATAATTGGTTTTAGTCAAAAGTAAAATATTTCCCAATCTTTCAGGAGAAATTTTATCACTGTACTGTGAAAACCCATTAGAAACAATAGAGTTATATTGATTACAAGAATTTTTGAATGGCAACATTTTATGAAGTTTTTACCAATTTTAATTTTTTTAAGTTAGCACACCTTGAAATTTTTTCTAGACTTCGCTAAAGTTCCTAAAATCAAATTTATAATTGTTGGATTACATTATTTCTAATTTGATATCTATTTTCGAATCCATAATTTTGAAATGATCAGATTCAACAAAGTCTTTAAAATGTTTCAATGAAATAAAGAAGCCCTAGTTTATAAAATGCAATGGTTTTAGTGTCAAATTATAGTTCAGAGACAATTAAACTATTTTTGACCCATTATAATATTGTTCTTAAATAAATAGCTTTTTATTTGGTCTAAGCTCACCGAATTTCGGTGAACGTAGACATGTTCAATTTAATAAGTAAAGTATTTCCTTTCAACTAATTCTACTTTAGTAAAATTTCACTTAATGAGAAATACGCAGCTAGTAATTAGTAATCAGTTGGAATTACATAGAAGTGATGTTCAGACAAGCTAACAATTATCTATCATCAATTGCTCTCCTGATTAAACCAAAAAGAAAAAAGGCAGTTAGTAGTTAGTCGTTAGATAGAGATGCCCCAATAAATTGATATAGTTTTAATTTCAATTTTCAATTTAAAATAATATATTTGAGTTCAGAATTAAACAGTATTTTAGCCAATATTATATATTATACACTAGGGTGGCTTGTTTTTGGATTTTTTTTATGTAATGCATACATCCGCCAAAATAGCCAACTAATAAGGACACTTAACGTGTAAAATGTTTTAAATTAAGATCGAAAAGAAATCTATTTTATCATGAATAATTTTATGCAAAAGGAGCATGAAAAATATTCAAACTATCTCACTTTTCGGCTCATTAGAGACAAGAATAACCAAATGAAAAAAGAGGGAGAAAAAGAGAAAAAGTCACATCTCAGAAATCTCTCTTGCATGTTTTCTACCTTTTTGTATTCCTTCCACCCCCAAATTTCCACTCCATAACACATTACTGACCATACCAGTGAATCAAACAGCCATACTCTCATCTTCCAGTCCTCTTTGAATCTTCTTTTTCAATACCCCTCACTTGACCCATCACCTTACTCGCACTGTCCATCCTTTTTTTCACCTGAAGATCATTTCCATCGCTCGTTTCGAACCAGAATCCTAAATAACAAAATTCCTCCACCATTTCTCCATTTATCTTCCATCCATACTTTACTTAGTTCTTTCTCTTCCTGAAACATACTATCTTTGTCTTCGTCACATTATTTGTCAGGTCTTTCTCTGTTATTTCTTGAGAATTTAATATAATGTTACTCCAAAACCTGATATGCTATACAATTTCTACTGTCGGATTTGTTTTCAGTGTTAAAAAAGCTATAAGATTGAACTTCCATAATTTCTGTGAATGAAAAAAAAAACTGAAAATATTTCAGTTTACTTAAAATATTTTTTACTTCGTAGAAAAATCAACCGGAAATAGTTTATACGCGCTTGACTGTTTACGTTCGGACACTTGGATTTGTCTCTAACGTCAGTCACAAAATCGGCAAGAACTCCAAGTTAAACTGTAATTCGCTGTAATTATTTTAATATTAATTTGAACGGAGTGTCTCATCGTTTCGAAATTCGGGATTAGTACGCAGATATTTTTTATAAGCTTAAGTAGTCATCCCGAATGTTCGGGAGGACTAGTTCTTCTCCTGTTCCAACTTGCCAATTTTTTGAGGCGACTAGATATAGCTTAATTTAAAATATTTAAATAGTGAAAATTAACAATATGATACAATTAACATTAAACTATAATATGGATGATAAATTTTGTATTAATAATAATTTATAAATGTTTACAAACATTTTTGTATTTAAAATGGTAGGTCTTTGAGCTTGAAATGGGAGGAGGAAAGTTCTGTAGTACACTATCCCTTTTCCAGCTAAATGAATTTAAAACCAAATATTTATTTTGTATGTGTTTGAGCCATGTATCAATATTGGACCATCAATTTTTGACCATGTGTTGAATTTGGGCAGTATATCTATTTTGGGACCTATGTATATTTTTGCCCTTATTTTAGTTTTGGGCTGTATATCAATTTTGGGTATAATGTTGATTTTGTGCGCTATGTCCATATTGAGTCATACGACGGACAGAGGGACATACGGACGGAGAAACAACTGCAAAAATATAAGAGTTTGTACCCGTGGCTACTAAACCCTAACAAAAATTGATTATATAGAAAACTATGTTTGAAATTTTTCTATTCGTTTGATTTTCTCCGAGGATGATTCAAATTCAAGCATATAGAATTGAGATAAAACATAAAAAAATAAAACATAAAAAGTTTTTTAGAATAATTTAGTAAACATTTTTAGATACAAATTTAAAATTTGAAAAAATTATTTTGAAAGATTTCTCATTTTATTCTTTTTTTTAAGTTTTCTTTTTACTTCATATCTTTTGAGATAAATAATCTTCAAAATATTTATTTTAAAATATGATTGAATCAAAATAAAATGAGAAAAATAAATAGAAACTATTACGAAATTTTCCGTAAAAATAAACGATTTAGTATAGCACTAAGTGTGATGGATGTATTCACTATGCGTGTACTTATTTTTGTACATTTTATGAGTATTTTGCTTCCTTTAACGTATTAAATCAATTTGCTTCTTCATAGCATAATTTCATTGCGCACAACCTGATCGATTTTTCTACTTCCCCAATATTAGACCTTTTAAAAATTACAATTGAAAAAAATTAATTTTCGAATCAAAATTATTTACTTGGCATTAATCTTTATTGGCAGCTACCAATTTTTTACTAACTAGTTGTATTTTTCCTTTGAGAAAAATTAAAATTTTTTGTTATAATAAATTGATTTTTCTCTAAATGAAATTTTATAACTTAAGAAATGTGCAGAGAATGTTGTCCAGGATGTACAAATAGAAAAACGGCCTTGGTTTTTCCTTGGACTAAATCTAATTGGTGCACTGAGTTGAGACTTGAAGAATACCCATTTAATTGAAACTCATATCGAAAGATATGAAATAAAAAAAAAATTTTTTTTGAAAATACAAAAAAAAGAAGAAATCTTCATAAATAATTAGAAAAAAAAATTTATTCTTTTCTAATCAGAAAAAAATAGAATAAAACACCATTGGAAAAGCATATACGGACTGACTACTATGATAGAATTTTGCATAAAACTAACCCCTATCTTCTAAGGAATAATTTCAAAAATATTTATTTACAAAATTTTTAATTTTAAATTGATTTTTTTTTGTTTGTCGTTTTGAAACTTAGAAAAAAATGTCTGATGAAGAGTTCTGAACGTTCAAATGAACAAATTTTTGTATTGATTATATTTTGAACTAGAAACAGTTTAAAAATATTGATTAATTTCTATTGACAATAATTCTGTATGAAAGAAATTTGTAATACCTATTGTTATTTGTAGGTGGAAGAATATTTCTGAATAAAATAGAATTGGGAAAAAATATTTCGTTCATTTGAACGTTCAAAACTTCTGGAAAATAGAAAAAATGGAATTTATTCAAAAGGATAACCTGGCTGTAAGATCCAAATTCTCCATTTGAATTTTTTCTTCCTTGTCCTTATCGTTCTTTCTTTTCCTGTTAATCTATAAATCCATGTAACATTCTTCAGACATTTTATTTTATATTCGAAATATTAAAATTTCAATTTGTCAAAGCTTGACATTTCACGATTTGTTTGATCGACTTTTTAGACGACACAAGACGAACAAGAACGATTGAAAATTCGAACTTATCGGTTCGACAAATTTAACGATAATCGAGCACTATCGAACGATATCGAGCATTTCTCGGATCGACATGCATCACTAGATTTAATTATTTTTTAAAAGTAAGTAGTCGTTTTCAAATAATTCCCGCGAGATCAATGTACTGCTTACTTCATCGAGTCCCGATTGAGAACGATTGCCAACTATAGCCAGCCCCAATGTTCCTAATCGGTGAGACACGATTAAGAAACACAATTGGGAACGATAGAAAAATTTTTTGAATCGTTTGCAATCCGATCCAATTGTTTTTTTCTTGAAGGAAATTCTTTTTTATTTGATTGTCACTGTTACTTTACATTTATTATACATAACTTCAAATATCTTATGTTGGTAAGACAGAAATCGGGACAGTTATCCCGTGATTAAAAATAATGACCAAAAATACCAGACAAGACGATAAACTGACGATAAGAACTATCAAAGCTACAGGATGTTCCTGATCAGAATCTAATAAAAATTTGAGTTACTCAAAAAATTGATAAAATTCCCATTCCATAAAATGTGTCCAAATCGATCACTTATATATGCCGCCAGATGCCGCATTTGAGTTCAACTTCTCTCCACTAGAGTTCATATCTGTTGTTTATTTACGTCGTAAACGTCGTCGAATGTCGTAAACAATGCGAAGCAGGGAAACAAAGTGAATTTCAAAAAACTGCTCTAAAAGTCTATACTTATTATCTGAATAAATAGGCTTTCTTGTTTTTGGGACTCAGTTATACTTGGTAAGTTTATTTTGCATACAACACACAGCATTGTATAGTCTCATAGATGCTTTTTACTCCGACTGTAACCTCAATTTGACAGAAGTGATTGGAATTTAAAACGAAATTAAATAATATAAAGACCGCCTGAGCATTGAGATTTGAATGATTTGGATATCAGTGTTTTTAGTAGGTTATATGCAGTAAAAATTTGGAAACTTCTTTTATCCTAGGCCCTAGAACTTATTAGTAAATATTGGAAAATAAAAAAGGTCAGAGAAGAAAAGACAAGATAGTCGCACAAAACCAAAATTTACTTATTTAGGAAAATTTAGATTATATCACATTGAATGAAGAGTGAAGGAATATCTTTGCTTGTCCACATTTATTAATTTTAACAAACAAATGAGGGGTTGGGTGCACTGACGTCCATGAATTTTTGAAAATCATTTATTGTTTTTGCGATTGTTTTTGTATATAATTTCAATAAGAACAAATAAAAATCAATTAACTTTTGAAAATGCAAGAACGCGTAATTTTACCTATCCACTGAAATTTATAACTCAAACTTTTAATGTCACAAACAGAGCACTGTTTTTTATCAAGGCTGTGACTAGCGTTACGTTAAAAACGTGCCTCGAAATTAGTAAGGTACGCGCAGACTTCGAAGTTCCACACTTTTTCTCTCTACATTTTTCATTGAAGTTATGTAAAAAATTGATTCGGCGCACAAATTTCATATTTTCTTTTTTAAATAAAAAATAAAGAAGGGTACGCTTAAGGAAACTAACTAAAAAAAAAGAAAGAAATCAAAATAGAACTGTCGATGGATTTCTTCAAAAATCTCCAAATGAGAAGGCGAAGTATTGCATAGTCTGCCCTAAATTATATAATTATAATGTATATTAAACATTAGGTTCGGTCGAAAAAACAAAAAAATCGAAATTGGACCTGGGTGTGGATTGATGAACACCTTCAATTCGAGCGGTAACAAAATGTGCTTTAAACACTCCATATTTCCATAATTTTTATATTTTCGTGTATATCAATTTTTTTAAACATTTTTAGAGGTCTCAAACGTCGTCAGATTTTTACAGCTTTTTAATTAATGTTCTCCGTATTTACTGGTAAAAATGCAATTTCCTTTACCCTAATATAATATTCTTGTTAGTAATTTATTTGCCTTTTATTTACATTTCCTTTTTTTGCAGTTGCTTCCTCCTGAAGATTACCTTTTTAGTTGAAATTTCATCTTTTTGGGTAGAAAATTCAACTATTTCCGTAGAAAATTTACTTTTTGATTAAAATTCATATTTTGGTGTTGAAAAATCAACTGAAATATTTTTTATATGAAAATTTAACTCTTTTTTTTTAATTTAACACTTTTTTGAAAATTTGTCTTTATAATTTAAAAATTCGTCTTTATAATTAAAAAATTCATCTACTTTAGTAGAAAGGACATCTATCTTGCATGAAAAGCAACTGTTTGGTTAAAAATTCAACAATTTTGTTGAAAAGTCATCCTTTTTGGTTGAAAATTCAATTTTTTTGTTGAAACTTGAACTATTTCGTTGAAAATTTACTTTTTGTTTAAAATTAATATTTTGGTGTTGCAAAGTCAACTGAAATCTTCTTTAAGTGAAAATTCAACTATTTTTTTGTTGATAATTTGTCTTTTTGATTTAAAAATTCATCTGTTTTAGCAGAAATTACATCTTCCCTGGATAAAAAGCAACTGACTGGTTGCAAATTCAACAATTTCGTTAAAAAGTCATCCTTTTTGGTTGAAAATTCAATTGTTTTGTTGAAACTTGAACTATTTCGTAGCAAATTTACTTTTTGTTTAAAAGTTTTATTTTGGTTTCGAAAATTCGACTGAAATCCTTTTTGGTTGAAAATTAAACTATATTGTGAAACTTTGTGTTTATAATTTAAAAATGAATCTATTTTAGTAGAAATGATATCTTTCTTGGATAAAAAAGCAGTAGATATTTCATATTTCTTGGATAAAAATGCAACTATATGCTTAAAAATTCTAAAATTTTGTTAAAATGCCATCCTTTTTGGTTGAAAATTCAACTGTTTTGTGGAAAATTCAACTATTTCGTATAATATTTACGTTTTTTTTAACATTCAAATTTTAGCGTTGAAAAGTCGACTTTAATATTTTCTGGTTGAAGATTCAACTATTTTTTTGAAAATTTGTCTTCTTAATTGAGAAATTCATCTATTTTAGTAGAAATTACATCTTTCTTGGATAAAAAAGCTACTGTTTGGTTCAAAATTCAACAATTTTGTAAAAAAAAAGTAATCCTTTTTGGTTCAAAATTCGTCTTTTTGTGTTGAAAATTCAAGGGTGTTCGTAGATAATTTACCTTTTCTTTAAAATTAATATTTTGGCGTTGAAAAGTCGACTGAAATATTTTTTGGTTGAAAATTCAACTTTTTTTTGAAAATTTGTCTTTAATTTAAAAATTCATCTATTTTAGTATAAATTGCATTTATTTTGGATAAAGATGAAACTGTTTAGTTCAAAATTCAACAATTTTTTGGGAAAGTCATGCTTTTTGGTTGAAAATTCAACTGTTTTTATGAAAATTCAACTATTTAGTAGAATATTTACTTTTTCTTTAACATTTATATTTTGGCATTGAAAAGTCGACTGAGATCTTTTTTGCGTGAAAATTCAACTATTTTTTTCAAAATTTATCTTTTTAATTTAAAATTCATCTATTTTAGTATAAATTGCATCTTTGTTGGATATGAATGCAACTGTTTGGTTCAAAATTCAACAATTTTGTTCAAAAGTGATCCTTCTTGGTTGAAAATTCAACTATTGTGTTAAAAATTAAACTATTTCGTAGAAACTTTACTTGTTGTTTAAAATACATATTTTGGTGCAGAAAAGTATACAAAATCTTTTCTTGGATGAAAATACCACTATTTTTGTTTAATTTGTCTTTTTGATTTCAAAATTCATCTGTTTTAGTAGAAATTTTATCTTTCTTAGATAAAAATGCAACTGTTTGGTTGTAAATTAATCTTTTTTGCTTGGGGATTCAACTATTTTATTTGAAAATTTTAGTTGAACCAATTTGTTAAGAAATCATTTTTTTCTTGAAGATCATTTTTTTAAAATGAAATTTCATCTCTTTTTGGTTGGTATATCAACTATTATACTTTTTTTGTTGAGAATTGATTTTTTTAGGGTAAAAATTCAATTAATTTGTTTATGATTTAATTATTATGTTGAAAATTTCATTATTTTGTTGAAAATTCAAGTATTTTGTTAAAAAGTAATCTTTTATAGTAGAAAAGTGATTTTTTGTTCAAAATAAATATATTTAAATTTTTTAAATTTATATCTAAAATATTGTTTTATTTCGTTTATAACAGATCCTATGTTAAAAATATTACAAGATTAAAATGCTGGTATTTGAATGTTAATGGTCAGGAAAAATGAAAAATCAGGGAATTTTGAAAATTAAGTTTTCACCCTGCAAATCATGTATTATTCTAAACACGAAAAATCCCCATTAGTTACAAGTATCATATCTTATCGGGGCTCCACGCACACATGTAAACTAAACTAAAGGGGGGGGGGGTGTAGAAATATTTTGTTACTGTTCGTTACACGGAGGGGGGTCTTGGAGAGGTCCTATAATCCGTTACGTAATTTAAGTACGGCCCCTGAGTATAATGGTTTGAAAGATTAGAAAATTTCGCGTCGAATTAGGCTACTCTGAAATTATTTTAGTGAACAAGTCTAAAAATATTTCGTTCTAAAGTTAAAAGGTTTTTTAGCTAAATGAACATTTTGAAATCTTGAGTTCAATTCTTTGCCAAATCTAGAAAACTGTTCCTAAAAATTTGGAAAAATCATACAATCAGAAGTAAATCCTCCTCTTTAAATCTAAATCAAGAGTACAATAAAATATTATGTAATTGCTAAGTATTCGTACAAAATATTGACTCATGCGATATTAATTTTTGGGAGCCAAAAGTCCGAGATTCGTCGTTCACATTTATTTTGTTATAAGGTCAACTTCAGATTCCTGTATATTCCATTGTATATGTAATTGAATCTGAAGTTGCATTGTATAAAAAAAAAGTTAAGGTTAACGACGGACCTTGGACTCAAAAATTAATATTGCACGAGAAATATTTTTTATGAATACTCAGCAATTACATAATATTTAATCTTGCTCTTGATTTAAATGTAAAAAGTAGGATTAAGTCTTGATTAAGTGATTTTTCCGAATTTATAGGAACACTTTTCTATTTTTAGCGAGTTGTTCTTAAGATTTCCAAATGTTCATTCTGCTAAAAAAAGCTTTTAACTTTGAAACTAAATATTTTTGTATTCGTTCATTATAATAATTTCAGCTTCTACACAGACATTTTTATTTGAAGTGAAGTATGAATTTTCAAACGATCAAAGGAAATGTACCCAAATTTTCTGCCGGTAGTGCAGAAAAAAAATACCCAAGTCTAGGAAATTATAAATGTAATCAGTTCTTCGGTTCTTCTAAAATTGATTGTTCCTTCATCCATGATTTCCCAGACTTATCAATCTTTTTCTGATGCATATTTACCAATATAGAAAAGTTTCGAATACCTGATAAAATTCTGTCGCCATTGCTGTAGATTTTGACATTGTTTTTTTTTTAATAGGGGCCCGTTAAACATAAGCTATCGCCTAGAGATCGTTAATTTAAAAGCGGTAAAAAATTGGAGAGACGTTTAAGATCTCTAAGAACATTTTAAAAATTCACATACACGAAAATATTAAAACTATGGAAATAAGAATTTTTAAAGCACATTTTGCTATTGCATAATTTAAAAGTGTTCACCAATGCATATACAAAATTAATTATACTTTTTTCAGGGTTAAAAAAATTATCTTTAAAAAAATTACAGTGCACCTTGATATTGTTTCCCTAAATTATGCAAAACGTTACTGCATAAATTTGAGGCAAAACGGAATATTAATTTTTTTTTTTCATTACTAATTAATTAGGTGCTCTCAAAACGGCGTTAAAGTTTCAATAGAGAATATCTCTCAAATTAATAGAGATACGTGCTTTTAAGTATAAGTTGGTTGGTTTCGTCTATAATTTGAGATGACTGATAAAGAACAATAACCTTCACATATTAACAATAATATGGAAAATATATCAAATAAAATATGTCATCAAACCTGCCAATACAGTCATATTCCTCTTCTAAATTTGCACGATTTTTATCTGTTACAATTTCCTCTAAAATCAAAAAGATAATATATATTGAGTACTCGGTAAATAACAATTAACTTCCAAAATATTGATTTTAGAGAAAATTGCAATAAATACAAATTGCGCTGATTTACAAGAGGAATACGAGTGTTATCGTAAATTTGATGAAAAAGTGTTATTTTGTGCATTTTCCCTATTGTTGGTCATATAATGAGATTATTGTAGTTTTTAAATGATCTCGGGTCCGATTTGTCCCAAATTTATACAGTAATTTTTTTTTCATAGTTTAGAAAAAAATACCAAGGTGCACCGTAATTTTGTAAAAGTTCATGTTTTTTGAACCCTAGTACAATATTATTCCACATAGTTCCAATTTCGATTTCCATCATTGGTTTTTTCGATCCACCCTAATATACATCATCACATCTTCGAGTGCATAAGGTTAATAAAAAAAACTGTTGTTATGTTGAAGATATTATGTAATACTTAGTTCAATATTTCTATATTGTCAGCGTTCCTATATTTAACACAATTTTTTTTAATGAAAGCTTCAAGCGCAAATTCTAAAGTCATTTCTTTCTCCATAGATTCAGTCTAAAGTGAAAACTAATTTTTGACTGAATTAAAAAGGCTACTCTTTTAGTACTTTTTTTACGATACTCTTTTCTTCAGAAAGGTACTTTTTTATACTTTTTTTAGTTCCATAGAGCACTTCGAAGCCTCGGCATGTGTCCATTCCAACGTGCCTCAAAATTTAAGGCAATGGGCACGGGCACTGTAAAAAATTCTTTGTAAAGTAATTTTACACAGTTCTGGGAGTTTTTATAAGAAAAGTGTAAAGTTATACATTAGTAATCGGGGACGTAAAACTACCAGTGATTTCTAAGATTTTTAAGTGGAAGTTAAACTCTGCGTGTAAATCCGTGCACTCAGAGAAAACGTTTTCTCGAAAAAAAAGCATAATCCTCTTGTCTGGTTTGTTTTGAAACAAGTCTATATCTTGTTTACAGATACAGAATTATTTGGTAGCAAGATTATGTAAAGTTTGTAACAAAAAGTTGTTTGCTGCAAAAAGGTGGTTTTTCTAACAAATGAAAATCCTTTTGATACAAAACGACATTTTTCTGAGTCTAGGAAATTGAATTGATCAGTTATTATTTTTATTATTTTTTGAATAAGTAGAAGCAGAAAACATAGATTTTCATAACGTACACTGTGACTTTGCATTAATACGTTACACAATTTATTAGTTGATAATAATTTTATTTTTTATTTTCAACACACGAATGTGTAAAAAGATGAAAACAGTGTTGATAACTATGTCAAATTGTGAATAAATGTGAAAAAGAATGAAAATATACCCTAGCTATCATGTCCAGTAACGGAACGGTCAACATGTGATCACTATACGGTTACGCTGTAGCGTGACCCTAAAGTGACCGTCCCTGATTAATGTAGGATTCAATCAAAGGTTTTGAATTCTCTGAACTCTTCTGAAAGCATTGAATTCTTTTCAATTATTTCCAAATTCCTAAACTTTGGTCGACGGTGAACTACTACTGAATTAAGATGCACTCATTTCTTTTTAACTCTGCAGAATTCTGTAGAAGTCTTTGAATGCCATTAAAACTTTTGGAATTCCTCTAAAATCTTTAGAATTCACGTTGAATGATTGTAAATTCTTTCAAATCTTTTAAATTCTGCAGAATTCTCTCAATTTCTTAGACTACACATGTAATCTTTTGAATTATTTTAAAGAATTCTCTTGAAATATTTAGGATATAACTTGATTTATTTTTAATTTCCTGAATTCTTCTCAAAACCTGAAATTCTTTTCAACTATTTCGAAATTCAGTAACTTTGGTCGACTGGTGAACTGCTACTGGATTGGAATGCACAGTTTTTTTTTAATTTTGCAGAATTCTGTATAAATTTTTGAATTGACTTGAAATGATTTGAATTCTTTTAAAGGTTTTTGAAATGTGAATTCTTCTCAAAGCATGAAGTTCAAAATAATTTAACGTGTGTTCTAAATATTTCACGAAAATGCAAAAACCTTTTAAGAAATTAAATGATTTTAAGTCAATTCAAAGATTTATACAGAATTCTGCAAAATTAAAAAAAAAACTTGTGCATCCATATCCTGTAGCAGTTCACCCTCGACCAAAGTTGCTGAATTTGGAAATAGTTGAAAAGAATGTCATGTTTTGAGAAGAATTTAGAAAGTTAAAAAGAAATCAAGCTATATCCTGAATATTTCAAGAAATTCTTTAAAATATTTGAAAGAATTTAAAACATTACAAATGAATTCTAAGAAATCGAGACAATGCTGCAGAATTCAAAAGACTAAGGAATTTACAATAATTCAACGTGAATTCTAAAGGTATTAGAAGAATTCAAAAGATTTTAATGGAATTCAAAGACTTCTACAGAATTCTGCAGAATTAAAAAAGAAACGATTACATCTCAATTCAGTAGTAGATCACCGTCGACCAATGTTTATGAAAATGGAAATATTTGAAAAGAATTCCATGCTTTCAGAAGAATTCAGAGAATTCAAAACATTTGCTTGAATTCTACATTAATCAAGGACGGTCACTGATTGTTTGCAATAATGTACGATTTATCTAGGCTCACTAATATTATTTGTGCTACGCTCACCGAAATTCGGAGAACCTAGTGTACATTTCCTTTTTTTTTTTTTTTTGAATGCGTGAAGCAAGGTGAAGCGCTGTAGGAAAAAATGGGTTTCGGGGTCGCACGCACATTTGCAAGTAGCTGTTCATCTACATGCAATTTTAATGCCTTGTCGTACCCAAAATACGCACCGGACCCAAAAACGTTTTGGGATTTTTCGATTTGAATTTTTTTCTATCAGCCATTACAAGGAACGACAATACTCCTGGGACACTCTGTATGATAATAAATTCTTCTTTTCATAGATTTAAAAGTTAAATTAATATTATCTTGCCGTGTTTAGTATGAATTTGAACCTATTCTAATAAAAATATAATAGTGATATTAAAAGAATGGCCTTTAAAATAAAGAATACAAAATTTCGGAAGCATAAACTAAAACTTGTTCTTTTATTGGCATTTTCATGTTGAAAGTACCTACTATCTTAGGACCTTGCTTTTGAGAAACAGCTGGTATTTTTCATAAAAATGGCAAACAAATTGTTGATAACCATAGATAATTGCGAAAATCTCAACATTATTGGCATTATTGATGTTATTGTGTTTCTCCTGGCTGTTCTGCGAGTGAACTCGAGTGTTTATGTGAGTAAGAATTAAAGTCGTGAAAAGGCAGATTTTTTAAGGACTGTTTTTGTTCTTGATTGCCTTATTTCGTAATTATTTAACTGGATCATCTTGGAGATTCACATTTAGAGTTATAGTGCTTTTTTATATATTATTTGCGCAACTTATTGTCTGTTACGTTTTATCGGATATCGGATAGTTCCGGGTAGAAACCTAATGCGTGTCTACTCGTTTTCTACTTGAATTAAACCTAAAATTTTATGCAGAGATGAATTACCGACGCGCAAAATAAACTGAACTTTTTAATTTTCATTATTCTTTGAGAAAAATGTCTTATCAAACCTAGAATGACATAAAATTGTATTATTTTGGGGAAAATAAAATTGAGCGGTTGGGTGCAATATAACGGAGTTCTTGTGCTTTTAGAAGTCACTTTTTTCAACAAGTGATTAGTGAAAATGCAAGATCACTGTTATTGCACCCAACCGGTTAAGTTTGACCTCTTTTATTCACATTTCAGTAAACATTTGATAAAAGAGTGCGATAGAGAAAAGTTTCAAGGACTTTTTTGTACTTTTTCAGAGAAAAAATGTTACCTCTGTATGAGACATAGTTTTAGCTATTTGTATCAGTGAAAATGTAATAAAAGTCAGTGTTTATTCACTGAAATTTCAATAGTTTTTCACTGATTTTTCAGTAAAAATAGTTACTGAAGTTTCAGTAAGTGTTCTGAAATTTTCTACTAGAAAACAGTAAAATATGACTGATATTTCAGTAAACAATGACTGGCTCTGAATGAAATATCACTGTTTCACATAGCCAGAAGTACGTCACTGATTCGAATTTAGAGAGTATAATAGTACAAATGTACATAAAAAAGTTGCGACAATTTTTTTATAATCTGGGTCATTAGCTTTAAGACTGCAAATACTCATAATTTTCTAAAAAGTAAACTTGTATACAATCATTGGTACTATAATCATGTCCCGGAAGTCGTTTCATGTCTGGGATATGACTAGTTTGTTGTACTTAAATTTCACGCACATAAAAAGCAAATGAAATATAAACTTCTGTTATTACAGTTTAATTAACAAAATGTTAATAAGAATTAATTTGCATATTTATTCAACTTATGTAATATTTTTATATCAACAGAATGTTTGGGTTCATTTCCTTTGACCGCTTAAGCTGTAATTATTTTAATGAACGACTCAAAAAATATTGAGCTTGAAAGTCAAAAGGTTTTTTTAGCAAAATGAACATTTTGAAATCTTGATTTCAATTCGCTCAACCTAGAAAAGTGTTCCTAAAATTTGGAAAATTATAAAATCAAGAGTAAATCCTACTTTTTAAATCTAAATCAAGAGCACGATTAAATATTATGTAATTTATAAGTATATTCATAAAATAATATTCACTCGTACAATAGAAATGTTTGGGAGTCATAAGTCCGAGATTCGTCCTTAATCTTCATTTGTTATAAGGTGCAACGTCACATTCTATTAGATATACAATGGAATATAATGGAATATGACAAATAAAGGTTACCGACGAATCTCGGACTTTAGGCTTCCAAAAAATGTCTATTGCATGAGTAAATATTTTTTATGAATACTCAGCATATACATAATATTTAATCGTGCTCTTTGCTTACATTTAGAAAGTAGGATTTACTCTTGATTTTATGATTTCTCCAAATGTTTAGGAACGCTTTTCTAGTTTTAGACAAGAGTTGAACTCAAGATTTCAAAATGTTCATTTTGCCAAAAAAAAAACTCTTGACTTTAAAGCTAAATATTTGACGCGCAGTATTTGACACGTTACCAGTCAAAAGTAATGCGTTAACGTTACCGTTACTGAAAAAGTAGCGCGTTATTTGGCGTTAATATTTGTTAACAAAATTTTTAATACGTCATTTTAAATTCCAAACAGCTTTAGATAGGTTTTTATTTTTTTATTTGAAACTGTTTTTAAGTTTTCAAATTGTACTTCAATTTATGTAATTAATTAATTTTATGTAATTTAATCAAGAATTTTACACTATTATTAATTATAAATCATGAAATTTGCATAGAATCTATTTTTCTTTTAATAAAACTAGTTCTTCTAAAAGATCATTTTAACAATATATTATATTTTAACAATAAGAATAGATCCTGTTATGCCGAAAAATAATTCTGGTCTACGCTTCAAGTCGCGGAAACAATCAAAGACGAAATATGTTGTTTTTTAGAGAAAATTAGACGACACGTATATTTCTTGTTTCAGAATCAAAAATTTTACACAAAGTTACGGATATTTGAATATTTACATCCATTTTCCAACAAATCACCAATTTTGTTTTTACAATTGTATATTTTTTAACCTAATTCGGAAATTTCGTTTAAATATTGCAAACAATAAAAAAGGTTGGGTGTTGCAGAAAGTGTTTTGTATTTTTTTCTTCAAATTTTGAAACTATGAAAAATGTTCTGAAAAGTCCCCCTTTTTTACTTTTTGCAATATTTTTTTAATGTTTCTGCTTAAGGAATGCAAGCTATCACAGCTTTATACGGACTAATCAATTTATTAAGCCAGGAGTTTTTTTGTTTGAAAATATAATGTTCTAATGTTTCTCGTAAACTATACAAGATATTACAAAAGAGCAAGAGGTAATTTTTGTAGAACTTTGTTAGATGTGCAAACTTTTTTATTAAAATTGGTTTTTATGTATCTTTTGTTGTTTCCTAGAAAAATGCGATAATTTGATTTTATAACAAAAAATCCTACTGTCCACAAAAATCACATAGTTCACACAAAACTTAGTTTGCATTCCTTATAGAACGCCATAAAAAATTGGCAAATAATATAAGTGCATGTTTTTTGTGAAAATTGACTTTTTGTATTTTTAAACAAATTGAACGCTTAAAAAAATCCGACAGATTGCGAAAGTGGACGGTAAAACTCACCAGAATCCAAAAAGAAAATTCAAATCTCTAAATTAGGTCCAAAAATATAGAATTTTAAAGACAACATTTTTGAATTTTGAAAAATAGACGCCAAAGTGGAAATAATATTTTATAGTAATATTTTCCACGACGTTACGGATGATATCCGTAACTTCGTGGAAAATCTTTATTCTTAAATCGCAAATATACGTGTCGGCTAATTTCTTCTCGAAACAAAAACATATTTCGTCGCTGAGAGATTCTACGACTTTGAAGTTATAGAACCTGCCCGATTTGAAATGATTCGATTCATATAAAAATCTCAATCAGGGAATTCTCTGAAATTTGTTGTAAGAGGAAAAAATATAGGGAATTTTGTTGTGCACTTTTTTTTACTACGAATTAGCAAAAGAAAAAGCGAAAAAATGTCTTATAATTGAAGTGAATATTGATAAACTAATTGAATATCTTTTTTAAGTTTGGAAAACACGACTGATTTGTTTCGGTTTTTGAATGTTAAAAAAGTTGTTTTCTTGTCCAAAATAACGTTTCCACACTAACCTTTCCTGATTGGTTATCATGTCATATAATTTAGTATAAATACCATTAAAAATGTAATAAAGTAATGTAAAATAACGTACGTTACTTTGCATTAAAGTTACTCAAAAGTTCTAAAGTATTAACGTTACTGTTATTTTTTGAAATAAGTAACGCGTTAGCGTTACTAAACCGTCTTGTTTTTCACTGAGGACCACAATTTTCTCTGAAAGCCAAAAAAAGTATAGTTTGAAGTAGAAATTAAAATGTTCAAAATGACGGTCCATAGAAAATACCATTTTTGGATATCCCTTTACAGGTCCCCTATTTTGAAAGTTTCAAAATTGTTGATTTTTTACTTCACGCTACTTTTTTGTTTGCCCTAAATTTAAAAACAGGTTGCGTTCGTCGTTGGTCAAAGGGTTTCGACGAAAGCTGACTTTTGGCCACTAATTTCAGAACAAGACGTTTAAAATAAAATAAATAATTTACAAAAACAATTTTTCAAATAACAGCTATTCTACAATGTAATATATAGAGAGCGGACTGGATAGCGTAAGGAACTGGCTACGAATCGCCTGCTGATTGGTGGGGAAGGGACGAGAATAAGCGAACAGGAAAATTTGAATTCAGAAATCAACTTCACACTGTCCTAAACACACACAAACTATAGATATCGTGAATTTGTTTGTGTAAATTCCAGTTCGTCTGCTCGCTCCTGCTCGCCCCATCTCCACCACCCCGTACAGTGGTTAATCTTTCGCAGGGGATTCATAATCAACTGCATATCCTATCTAGTCCGCTCTCTAGTATAAGGAATTTATGACCCGGGTAATTATAGAGTAATCCAAAAACCAAAAGTATTTTCCTGTATTGAAATCAAATTTTTCGTCTCGTTGCAGAGAATGGACATACTGAAAAAATGTCAATCAGAGTCCCATGATTCCTACACACGTCAAAGGCTGTCCTTACTTGATTTTGGGGTAAATATCAACATCCAAGATAGAAGAGGTCAAACTCAGCTTCACAAGGAACTGAGTGCCGCAATTTTTCGTTCTGGGAAAAGCAAACATGCTTTCAAAACTACTCAGTTGTTAATAGAGCATGGAGCCGATATAAACATATGCAGCAAAGATGGCACGAGTCCACTCCAAGAAGCCTTCTTGTCCGGAAATTTGGACGCAGTCGAAGCGTTTCTACCCGAAGAGGACAGACTTTTAAAAAGTAGCCAAGTTGACAATATCAAAAGATGCAGATACTTGATCAAATTTTTCTTGGATCAAGGGAAAGATTTAAACATCTCTAATTCAAATTACTCGACACTCCTTCATTTTGCCGCCTGGCATGGTGATAACGAAGGTTTTGATTTAATTTTAAATAACAGCAAGTTCAATTTAAATGCATTCAACTCAAAAGGAACGACACTTCTGCATGTTGTTACCATCCATGGGACGTGCGAAATGATAAAATCTCTCATTGATCATGGTGCTGATTCTAATCTCAGAATTCAAATTGATCAAGGACAACAGAATTCGATAGATAAAATCACAGGCTTTACTCCCCTTCATTTAGCAGTTTCTAAAGGAAAGTTCGAAATTGTTGAGACGTTTGTGAAGAAAGGCGCAGACGTGAATGCAACATCGCCTCACGGTTCGCCTCTGCACGTAGCTTGCGACACATTTTACTCCTCTAAATCTAATAACAAATCTCATCATGTTCACAAGACTAAAATTGTCAAGTTTCTTATTCAACAGGGGGCTAATATTCATGCTCTAAATTCAACCAAAAAAACTCCACTACTAACAGCGGTTGACAATAAATATGAAAAAATGGTTGAGGTTCTCTTGCAGGAAGGGGCAAATTTTCAAATGAAGTTCCACCAAAGGCGAAACACTCTTCATTACATTGTAGGCATAAATCATCTCGGTATCATGAAACTCTTTTTGGACAAAGGCCTCGATCCGAACGTTAGGGATTGTCGAAATGAAACTCCTTTAATATACGGGGCAAAGTCGAGTGCGAAGGGGATTTCTATGGATGTGGCTGAACTTCTGGTAGAATACGGTGCTGATATTGATGCTGCTGATAATAATGGAAACACGGCTCTTCACGTTGCTTCTGGGTTGAATGATGTTGAAGTAATAAAGCGTCTGCTGAAATTGAAAGCTAATGTTAATGCTCGTACTAAAAATGAATTGACTGCTCTTGATCGCATTTTAATTAAGCATCGGGGTTCCAAAATTAATCGTAAGATAACCGCTGTAGAATGTTTGTGTGCGCATACTGCTCTAAGTATAAGTAAAGGCGCGAAGGATGTCTGTATGAATATGATTGAGACTCAACCTTTAGTCCATGAATTTTATCAAAAATGCGAAAAAGAGTTAGATCTTATGCAAAAGGAGAGGATTTGTGGTTCAAGCTCTATTTGCTACTTTGATCTATTGAAAGTTGATGCTCAAAAGTTGACTTTATTTGTAAGAAATGAAGATGTTATGGATGTGATTGCGTCAGGAGAATATAAAGAAAAGTTTCCTGTGTATGCTAGTTTGCTGAAAGATTGTGTCGAGGAGGGAAAGACGAGAAGAGATTCAATTGAAAGAGATTCTCTCCTTTTGAAAAAACTTATAAAGAGACAGTTACCTTACTTTGTCAATGATATGATTTTCAATAGTTTAAGTATAAAGGATTTGAAGAATTTTGAGAAAGCTTTTTATGTTCAGTATTTGAAATTTACAGTGAATAGAATGAATCTGCAAATAAAACCAAATTGTAATTAGTAAAGCTTTTAAGAAACTTTTGTTAAGCTTCTTACTATAAAAATACAACAGAATAAGAGTATAAAGATTATAATGGGATGTGCTTCTAAGATTGCCAGTTGGTACAAATTTTGTAAGGAATTTTTAATATAACTAGGCGGGCATTTGCATCGTGAAAAGACTTTACAATTCTTTACACTTAATATCTTTTATGCAAAATGCTAGAGGAGTGAAATAACCGATTAAAAAATGTTTCCGCTATAAATATTTATTTTAAGTTTATATGCCGCGAGTGCAATAGAATTTTCATTGAATTTCTTGTAAATTATTATTAAAGTGTGGTATTTCTGTGTTTATTTTCTGAAATACATATTTAAATATATAAAATAATTGCCTTCAAAAAAGGGATTGAGGAACAAAATATGTTTCTTAATAACTTAAGATTGCATTACGTTATTAACGAACATATTCTGTTATTTGATCCCATTTTTAAAAGCAATTATTTTATATATTTAATTCAGATATGCTGAATGTCTGTGATTCTGATCCCACTCGTGCGGTAGAATGGATGTTCATTTATTGGAACAATGTTAAAATTATAGATTAAAAAATGTACATTAAATATAAATCAATGAATTTCTTATGATCTAAAGTTCAAGATTACATAAATCTGCTTAATTATGTATTTATTCGTTTGAAAAAATTTAAAAGAATCATCGATCTTAAATAGTGGTCTAATACATATAATATTGTATAGAATAAGATTATCTGTACTTGATTACAAAAAGTATTCTGAATTATATCATTATTATAGAGTTTAACTCTAGCCTAAATTATTTGTAAACTATTATTTACCTATTCTAGTGATACAGTGAAACCGGGATTCAATTCCCCTGGATTGTGTTCTTCCGAGAATTGACGCCGCACCGTTGGGATACGTAAGAGGCGGGGGGGGGGGGGGGGGGGTGCACTCAGGCCTGACAAAACAGAGAGAGACAAAATAGTTCCGAGACTCTGGATTTAATGTCAAGGTCAGCCCCAAAAGCGGCACTAAATCCAGATTCGACTGTAGTACCATAAAATTAAATGCGTGTCATATATTTCTCTAATGTTTTGAATTTACATTCTGATAAATATGATAATATGATTCAATTTAATGATGTAATTGAACAGTATATGTTATTAATAAAATATACATAAGACTTTGTATACAAAAATGTGTATTAATGTAGTTTTTAACCTGTTCTCTTAGATTTCCAATTGTATATATATATTTTTTTTTATTCTTGCGTAACACTGTCTTAAAGCACCTTTGCGCAAAAACTTTTTTATTTTTATCGCCCAAAATTCGTAATTCATTGTTGCCTGGTAAGTATATCTTAAGACTATGTTTATAAATATTTATAGATTTGCGTAAGGATGTCCTGATGCTTAAAAAATATAAAGAAAGATATGCCTACTATTTTCGCATAAATAAGCTTTCGGTGACAAAGGTCAAATAAATAAAAATAGAAGTTATTTTCACAAAAATAAGTATCACCCTCCATATTTAAGTTCAATAATAGGTTTTTTCCTTTGTCGGTCATAGGGGGTAAATTTCAATAAAACTCACAATTTTGTTTTGTAACGTTTCGTCAGCTTGATTCGCTGACCTCTTCAGACTGAAATTTTATTTAAAAAGTACCATCATCTAGAACCAGTACAAAACACGAATTATGGATAATTTCAAAGGAGGGTTTGCACTTAACTTTATATAATACTGTCAAGACATCACGTAGAATAATTTTTTTTATAATCAGACAAGAAATCAAGTGTTTTTCTTGTCGACTAGTCCGGATTTGGATTTTGTCTAACACTAGACCGTCATCTCTAAGGTGAGGACTATAACTGCAGGTGTTAGATCACAGAGGTGACATTTATACTCAAAAGCATTACGTACAATTAACGAATTATTATATGTAAAAACTTAAAGTTTTAAACTTTGTAACGCTGGATTGTACCTGTGATTTAATGTATAAATATCATCTTCTTTGTTAATGCTATTGTTTTTTTTTATTATTTGAATGTTTATAGTCGCATCAACTGCCAGGGTCATTAGCGACTGTACTGTAGGGTTAATTATGAACTGTAGTTCCACCCTCAACTTAAACAGTGGCCACAAAACCGGCTTGCAAACCCTTCAGGTATACCGGATGACTGTTGATATATGTATATCTATATATATTAGAGAGAGAGAGAGAGAGAAAGAGAGAGAGAGATTTATTGCTACAATGGTTAATGTAGTCGGTTATATAGTCGTTTAGAACTTAATTTCGTTACCTAAATGAAATATTTTCTTGACGTAACAAAATTTTACGGATGAAAAGTTTTTTGCGTTAACTACATGTTTTTTCCTGTACAATAACCATATTCTGTGTTTGAAAACTGCAGGGTACTCTAAAAATATAGTTTTAACTAATGATTTTAATCACAACTATAACTGTTTTCAATAATACAGTGTTTTCATTTCACAATAAATTCTATAAACAAGTGTCAGGTTGCCCGATGGGGTCTCCATTATCTCCCATTTTTTCAAATTTGATGTTGGAAGATGTAGAAAGGACAGCATCAGAAAAATTAAAATTTACACCGAAACGTTGAAAATTCCCATATATCAACTAGTTATGATAATATGGTGGGTGATTTCTTTATTCAAAATCCTCAAGGAAAGTTTGGAACAAGTCAGACTCGTAGCTTGACCATAGCTGTTTTGCAGTTTGAAATAGATTCTGAAACGTTAGATTCATTTTGTTATGAAATCAATTTGGTTAAGGACTTACGCAATGATCTGAACAGTCTAGAATCATTGTGGGGACGTGATCTCTATATAAAAAAATTATTGATTATTTCAAAAGAAGTAAAATCAGGGACTTTTATTTTTGATAAGAGATAATCTTATTTCTAAAAGACAAGTATTAATATTTATGGTAGGTAGTAATAGAAAAGAAAAATAACTAAAAACTGAGAGATTGAAAAAAAATTTCAAAAAGATTCAAAATTAGGTCACCCGCGTGTATACAAAACTAAAAGGTATTTAAGATAATATTATTATTGGAAATTCATGACTCGTGATATATCATTTGTTGTAATATTTATTTAAATATATTTTTTCATGACTCGTATTTTCATGCCCGTTTATGAGTGTGAATATGAGTGCCGTGAGTACGATGCAAATTTACTAGCCAGATAGGTGTATTTTTTAATTTTATTACTAAAATTTCGTTAACAGTTAATAAAATAGAACAAATTTTCATTCATCAAAATTCTGAGGGTTTTTAATTTTTATTGAACATTCACAATTAAAGAATTATATGTGCTCAATTTAGAATTATTTGGTTATACTAGTAGAAGAATTGCAGTTTCAATGGTTTTCCAGATCTAAAACGATTCTGAGCTAGATCGGCAAGATGGAAGTGTAGTTTTTTGGCTTTCGAAATGAAAAAAGAAGTTATACCAAGTTTATGAAAAACAAACTTTTTTAATATTTAAATATAACGGTACTATATCCGACATATTTGTTTGCGTCTTCGAGAAGTGTCGAATGAACTATTGAAGAAATTACCCAGTTTTACGGTACAGTTTTCTATAAAATTACTTTTTATGGGGAATAAGATGTTGTCATAAAACTTGCGCAAATAAGTACAACCATTTGAATAGACTAATTGAAGTCCTTAGTCCAAAGTTGACTTACTGTTTTAACAAATTTTTGTTGTTAAAAATTTGTCAGTTTTTTTAAGATTCCACTATTTTATTTAAAAATTCGTCTCTTTGCATGCAAATGTTACTATTTGGTTGAATAATAGTCTTTTCATAATTCCTAAATAATTCAAAGAATTCCAAAAAACTCAAAGAATTCAAAAGAAATAATTGAACGTGAAGAATTACAGGTGACGAACAAGAAGATTTTACTTGAAGTATGTATATAGATGGACAAAATTGTGTCTTTCAATTTTTTGACAATTTTCTTCAATTTTGTAATTCATTTTTTAAATCTCTTGAATTGTCAGTAAACTCCTTGAATTTGTATACATTTCATAAATTCGCTTGAATTTGATATGGAAAGCTAAAAGTAAAATGTTATCAGGTTTTTTAGCAAATACTGATATTTCTATTGCATACGAATTAATGGTTGGCACTAATGATTATAAAGGAGACGAATGAGTCAGCGACTATAATTATAAAGAGTGAGATACTATCAAAAATTTCAATTAGTTCAATTCTTATCAAAATTCTTCAAAATTGGAATCGTTTGAATTAAAAAAAAATGTGGACCCTAATGTATACTTTGTACGTGATCGTAGCCACTTGCCCTCTACCTATTGGCCTCCAGGCTTCATATACCTTTCGTTGAGCTCTGTTGACTGGACGGGGGTGAAAAAAAGGCCCCATTCCCCTTGGCATGGATAAAAAGCTGTTACGGGTTTCCTCCATCCATGTGTCCTCAGTGCTCTTCGCCACTCATTATGTCTACGAAATTTAGAATTACGCCCCTTCGTTGTCGCCCATATCAAGTGACTGGTATAAGCGGTCTTCTTCGGGTTAAATCCTTGTACGTCTTTGCAGAATTATTCGTTGCGTCACTTTACCGCCGTCTGCAGGCGGCGGATCCCCAACTTGGTGGTCCGGATGACATTGCGGTACTTAGCCCGGCGTGTTCTTCTCTCTATGTCCACTGGATCCTCCCGGTAGATTTTTACTTCGGAGAGCAGCTTGCGGGTCAACGGTACGTGTCCGTTCGGAGTAGGCTCAGCGAGGTAGAAAAATTCCACCCGCTCGACAGGTAAGTTGATCACCAGGGACCTATCTTGGTCCGCTCGTACCGGGAATAGTGTACTTCTTATGGGCGCGAACTTTGATCGCAATATTTGCCGGTTGCCCCGTGTCCTCGTTGGGCTGAATGATCCTGGTGGTAAGGGGCGAGCCTTCCGCGCCGGGAGCTGGTGTCTCCAGACAACGAGGATGAATTGGTTCTGAATTCGCGGTTGCCAGGGCGAGGGGTTTCACCGTTTCGAGGGCGAGAGGTTTCGCAGTTTCCAGGGCGAGAGGTTTCGTTATTTCCGCGGCGCTTGTCACGTACACCGATCGTGTTTCATGGGCCTAACGGTGAAGCGAGTCACGCAGACCGCACGTGATCTCTGGCACCAAGGCGCTTTCCAACGTAGAGAACACGTAAGCAAGCTTATGAAGGCGAGAGCTGGGAAACTCAAGCATTGGAATGTTCCAGGAATTTCCAGGGAAACTTTCGTGCTAGCCGAGGTAGCTGTATTCTGCTTCAAAATTCAAGTATTTGGTTTAAGATATACTTCTTTGCTTAAAATTCATATTTTTAATCTAACAATTACTCCATTTCGTGGAAGATTCGTATATTTGGATGAAACTTTCAGATTTTTTGGTTCAAAATACTACTTGTTTCAAATTCCTCTTTGTTGGTTGAGGATTCAACTATTCATTTGCAAATTCGTTCTTATCTGCAATTTATCCTTTTGGTGTAAATTTCAACTTTTAGATTAAAAATTAACATTTCTGTTGAAATTTTTGTTTGAAATATATCAAACCCTAACTTCTGAGTAAATTATGACTAATAAAAAAAGTGCTAAAGGAAAAGTATTACAATAGGAAATATTCTAAAATTTAACTAGAATTGACTGTTTGAATGATAAAATAGTATTATTTTAACAATTTATTACTGGAATATTTTCAAAAAGAACAAGTTTATTTTAATAGAGTAAATTTGTTCATACTTTGATTATTACTATAGTGATTTCAGCTACTAATCTGTTAGTGAGCTTTTGTTTTCGAGTGCTTGTCAAATAAAATGTAGGACGTGATGTTTGTCAGATGCGTGATTTTTTTTATTGACTTTCTTAATTTTAAAGCAAAAAATGAGGTGAAATAGATTGAGGGTCTACATAATTTTGTTGCTGTTGCTATTTTGAAGCAGTAAGTGGTAAACCCGTTCTGTTGGTGGAGGTGGCGCAACTTATTCGCAAGTTCCACAGTATCAACTGCTTGTTATTTAATGAAAATAAAAGTGTTACACAATCGCATTCTCGTATTTAATGTTACGAAACCAATCCACATAGCTATATAAAATTTTCCATCACTCGTGAATTAATGTAGCATGAAATATTATTTCATGCTGTGTTCATTCAAACGCAGTGAATGAAAGAAGAACTTTGTATTGCTCGTAACCCGAGAGCTTTTGCTATCATGCTGACGAAGCATTCCAAGCTCCCGAGGAACTGGCTTTCGGGCTGACTTCGAGAATGAAGAATTATAATTTAAAATATTCAATAATTCTATTTCCCCTTGGGGAAAGATTTGAAATCTAAAAACACAAATGCCTTTCAGGACCAACGCCCCCCCCCCTCCCCATCTCTCTAAGATTCGTATAAATCAATGAATTTACCTTCTTGCATAGGTCGTGCATGCCGCCGTCTCTTTCTCGAGCATAATCGGCCTGGTTACGAGACCTCAACCGATCTATTTTCTTCTTTCTCCTCTTACCATATTCTTCTTACATAAATCTATCCTGCGTTTTGCCGGACGCTCTCCGCTGATCGACTTGACTGCGGTACTGCTAGCATGCCCGAACACGTGGGCGCATCATAACATTGCGACGTGTTCGGACAGCTAAAACAAAAGCTAAGATTTTCGATCTCCTATGAAATTATACGCATGTATGTATGTATACTTAAGTATGCATATGTATATATATCTATATACTTAGGGTTGGAAATAATTTAAACTTAGAATAATAATCTAAGTTGAAAATTTCGACCCGCATTAACTACAATGCGACTTGAAATTCTTTAAAATAAATTATAATGACAACATTTCCGACCCCTAGAGAGCATTTCCACCCACGACAATAGCAACGACGCAAGCACAAAAGACTCACTGCAAATAAGCAAACCTAGAATTTGAAGAAAAAATAGTGAAAACAAGACAGGAAATATTTTCTATAATAGGAAATACGAAGATAGGTATAAGAACCAAGATAGTAACCCTTGTAAAAATAAAAAAGTTCCTAATCGAAGGAATTTAGAAAAGGAATCTCGAAAAGCCAATGAGATATCAGAAATTGATAACAGAAATCAATGGGTAAATTTTAAAAATGAAGCGATTAAATTGAATAATATTACGGATAGTTTAAGAAAAATGGACGAACAAAACAATTTTTCGCCAGAAATTTGCGAAGGCATTGTTGAGCTTAAAGAAAGCCAACAATACCAACTAGAAAGACTTCTAGAAAACAAAAATAAAAATAAACCAGGGAAAAGAACACAGAGCAACCCATTTAACGAAACATAAAATTGATGTGCAGGGCCACGACCAATAACAAAATCCACGCTGAGAAAATACAACCAATTCTAGAATTTCCTAAACCTAAAAATATTAAACAACTACAACGCATAATAGGCATGGGCAGTTGGTACAGAAAATTCATCCAACACTTTGCCGAGACGATAGAACCAATGAGCAGCTTGCTTAAAAAAGAAACAACATCGGATTGGGAGTTAGAACAATATGAAGCTTTGCAGAAAATTAAAGACCTACTGACATCAGCACCAATTTTGACATGTCCAGATTTTACTCAACCTTTCATACTCGAAACCGACGCGAGTAATACGGGGTTAGGAGCCGTACTCACTCAAACTATCAACGGCGTACATTACGCAATCTCTTACGCCAGTAGAAGCCTAAACGTTGCGGCATCGCATTACTCAGCATCTGAAAAAGAATTCTTAGCGGTTGTTTGGGCCATAAGAAAATTCAGACCATATTTGGAAGGCTATCGTTTTAAAGTAATTACGGACCACTCAGCGATAAAGTGGCTACACAACCTAAAAAACCCAACTAACCGATTAGCCAGATGGGCATTAGAACTTCTCGAATATGACTACGAAGTCATATATCGAAAAGGAAGTTCAAATTTTGTCCCTGATGCTCTACCGAGATCAGGAGTATCTGCGAAAAATATTCGATCGAATATTCTTGATAGTGCTTTTAAAGGTCCAGCGAAGTTATGGTTCGAAGCACAGAGAAATACTCCAACAAATTTTGATGATATTGAAACTGCAAATGCCAATTTGAGTTCAAGAAGTTCCGGCATCTGCAGATTTGTCTGATTTCAACACAATTAGTCAAGCCTTCTCGCGGTCAGCCTAATCCCCCGAGCAGTTGATGGAGTGAAAATAACAAAACAAACATTAGACAGTTACAAGAATCTCAGTGTCAATCATGTGGTAACTGTAATAATTTTCAAGAAATTGTTCAGATCTTGACTTTCGAAATACAGTCTAGTTCCCTTAATTGTGAACGTTTATACGCTAACTCGAATCAATCTAATCGAAGCAATTTTTTTCAATTACCTAATATGAGTGTTCCACCACTTCGTTTACCGGTACAATCAAATCACATTGAATCTTATTTTTATCACGGTAACTTGAACTTGAATCAGGCGCGATGTTTTAAATGGGAATGTCGCACGGAAATTTCTATGAAGATTTTGAAAATTTAGCAAATAATCTTCATCGAGCAGGCGATCCAAGTATAATAAAACACCACGTAAGGATTCCGTTAGGCCCTCGAATGATAGAATGTTCCTTTTCCGTACATACTCCAGCATAAATTGATACGCGCAGTCAGGTCACTTCAATATCTGATGAATTTTATAAATATTTTCTTCTGCATGGAAAGCTAGTTGAATTGCAGGTGTATAATGTTGTATTATTAACAACTATCGGAAAAAGTCTTACCACAAAAAAAAAGCAAATTCTTTATGAAATTGTAATTGGTGGCCGTAAATGTCAATCTTCTTTCTTAGTTGTGCCAGGACTCTCTAGTTCTGTAGAAGCACATGAGCATCTGTACCTGATTTATTTGTTTTGTTCAACGGGATGCCCTCCGAGAGACTCTTTAGACTCATTCTCTATAATTTGATAATGTTTATACACATATTCTAGTAATGTTCCCGATGATTACAGAGATAAAATTATACAAGGAGTTTCTCCTTTAGAATTAGTCTGTGGTAATTTGTTATGCGAAAAAGATCTTGATCCGGAAAATTATAAAGAGAATAAACTAACTGAATTAGACCTGTTACAAAAAAAATGTTGATATCATAAAGCTGAGTCACATAATTCCAGGCGCTAAACATAAGTTGCAAACTGATCCAGGCGAGTTCGGTATTGGTGGAGTTTTGTACCAATGGGATCAGAATGGGAATTATCGCATTATTTTCTGAATACAATAGCATATCTGAACGCTAGAATGATTCGTTGGAGTATTGTTCTTCAACAATATGATTTTGAAGTATTTTATTGTTTTGCTTGAGATAATGTTGTGGGTGATTTCTTTAGTCAAAGTCCTCAAGGAAAGTTTGAAACTTGTCAGTCTCGTAGTTTGACCATAGCTGTTTTGCAGTTTGAAATAGATTCTGAAACGTTAGATTCATTTTCTTATGAAATCAATTTGGTTGAGGATTTACGCAATAATCTGAACAATCTATGTTTGGGCTCCTTATATGAATTCGCGCCAGTTTGTAGTAATTATCACGTGATCGAGTCCTTGCCCTCGCGTCGATCCCGATAAGCTTGATTTCGAAGAGCTCTTAATCGCCGTGTAATCCACATGTAAACAGCACATAACTTCTCTTCTTCGCTCTGTCTAACGAATCTTGATACATATCTCGCGTATTCCATTTTTATTAACGTTTCGCGACTGCTTGTGCGCCTTTGTGGCATATTTGTGAATATAATAGATCTTGTGGCTTTCAAAATGAAGGTTCATTGTCTTTTTTACTTGAAACGAAGTTCCCACATCTACGTACTACTTATATAGCTAATTCTTTCACCAATTTCGACTTTTACTTAATTAAATTAAAAGAGTACAAACATAAAATTAGTCCGTCGAGCGGGATTGGTCGTCATCTGTGAAAAAGAAATTCTTCAAATCTTTACTACGAGAATCATTTTCGGAGAATAAAATGGACGTTTTAGTGAGAGCATAATTCCAATTAATGAGTGAAGAAAAATCTCATTTAAGAACCTCTGATCAGCCAAGAAAGGCGAAGTTCGTGAACATTAAAACAATGAACAATGACGGGAGAAACATGAAGGTTATGGAAGTGAGAGCCAGAATTCGATTAAATAACTTTTAATAGATTCATAATTCTTAAGCATTCCAGAATCTAATTTTGTCACTGATCGCGACATTAGACTGTATCAATTCAATCTCATTGTTCGAACATCTGGGTGTCCTTCACAACATTAGTCTGTTTATAGAGTTTCTCTCTTGCTCGCGTTATAATTCGAACTCCTTAGAAATAAGTATAATTTTCATGTACCTTTACTGATTCATAATTTGAACTTTAAAACCGATCTCACTATGAACATCTCTTTCTGACCAAGTTTCTCACTCTCACACACAGTGCAAAAATGACGAGTAGAAACTGAAGGTGAAGTACTAAGTGAACTGTTTATTGATCACGTTGTGATTTAAATACTAGACTTGCAATTCTTGTTCGATTAAAACAATTAATTGTCATTGAAATAAATATACGTGAATAATGCATGTCCTTTTAGCTGAACAGGAAGCAGCTACTGAATCCTTAGAAAGGATTCTACCTAGCTTAATGAAATTAGAGAAGGAAGGTGTCACTTTAGCTGTCGCAGAAGGAAATTTACCAGTTTAAAAGAAAATTGGAGCCTTTCTCAACAAAAACATCGAATGATTGTCGTCGAAGCGGTAACAATAGGTAAGTCTCAGATTACTTATTTTTCTGAGGATATGTTTAAGAAGGCAGAGCTAATCTTTTTCAAAGCTTATGATTTTTTTTGCTGAAATAATCGCACAGTTCAAAGCCTCAAACAGTAGTTTAGACTCAACTACTATGAAAGATATTAACATTTCGCATGATTCTTGTTCCTTTATGAAGTTAAAAGATATAGAGCTGCCAAAATTCTCTGGTGACTATCTTGAACGGCAAAACGTTATCGCTTTGTTTGAATCAGTTGTCGACAGTAACGAAAGGTATTCTAACGTTCAGAAATTCTATTATTTAAAATCTAGCTTAACTGGCGAAGCTGCACAAGTAGTTAAAAATATTGCAGTTACTGATAGCAATTATTCCAGTGCTTTAGATGCAGTTAAAGAACGTTATGAAAATAAGCGAGTCATTATTAATGCATATTTACATTCCTTCATTTCTCTTGCGCCTATAAAAAATGAAACAGTGAAGGATTTGAAGCAACTTCGTGGCACAACAAATGAAGCTATGCTAGACTTGAAAAATTTAGGTCGCCCAGTCAAACATTGGGACGACATTATAGTATTTCTTATAGTCAAGAAACTGCACAAATCCTCGCTGACTGAATGGGAAAGATATGCAGCCGAACTTTCCGAAGTTCCATATTATAAGGACCTTGATACATTTTTTTCCATTAGAATTCGTACTTTAGAAGCAATTCAAATGACAAAAGATAACAATTTCAGTGGTTCACAGTCGAATTCCAATCAAAGTGAATCACATAAAACTAATAATCAAAACAATAACAATAATTCAGGGATACTGAAGTGTATCTTATGTGAATCGAATCACGCCTTATATCAATGTGCTCAATTTAAAGTTCAGCCTGTTTCGAAAAGAATGGGGATTGCTCGTGAGCATCGTTGTTGTTTTAATTGTTTAAGACAAGGACATGTGCCACGTATTTGTAAAAGTAAATCGATATGTATTTAATGCAAACTTAAGCATCATTCCTTGCCACACACCGAGCAATCTTCCCCAACTGAGAATTCTAAAAATCAAGCACCTTTAAACGCTTTTGTGTCTTTTAATTTATCTACTGAAGAAGCGCATTCTTCGAATTCAAATAGTTCAAATGCGCATTCTGATTTGACACCAAGTACATCTACTGCTAATTCTAATACTAAAACGCATCATGTTACTAGTCAAAGCACCATGTTACCGACAGCTAGAATTAAAATTCGTTGTAGTAATGGCAGAGAATTTATTGTTCGCGCTTTATTAGATCAAGTTTTCTCACTGAATCTATGGATCAAACCTTACGTGCGCAACGCTATCCTATTGAGACAATAGTAACAGGAATGTATGATGTCTATATCGAGACAGTAAAATCGCGAATCAATTTAACTGCCTTTCCTTATAATAAAGATAGTCCAGGCACCTTGCTCTCCTTGTTGGTATTACCAAGTGTCACTAAATATGTGCCACCTCGGGTAACAAATTTTCCGATGGAATATCTCGCTGACCTTGAGCTAGCAGACCCTGAACCTTTTTGTACAAACAATAAGATCGATCTTGTTACCGGAGCTGATTATTATGGCTCAATTTTGCTACCTGGTCTTATACAAGGACCTTCTAATGACTTTACCATCCAATCAACAATATTTGGTTGGATTATTTCAGGTCCTTTGAAGAATTGTACTTTTTCAGCTAACACTATAACTTCAATGCGTACTTGTGTTGCCATAGAAGATCTTGAGAAAGATATTACTCGTGTTTGGGAACTAGAAAAAGTTCCTGAAAAAATTCATCTTACAAAAAATGAGCAACAATGTGAACAATATTTTCGCGACACACATAGCCGCAATCCAGATGGTAGATACGTCGTGCATCTCCCATTTAAGAAGCATAATCAACAAGCTTTTGGTAAATCATTTCACGTTGCAAAAGCTATGATGTGCAGGGTTGAACGTCGGTTAAATGATAATCCAGAACTAGAGTTCGAATACAATAAATTCCTAAAGGAATGTGAACAATTGCAACATATGCGAGAAATTAAAAATCATTTTGAAAACAAAGATTCTAATTTAAAGCCGATATATTCACAGCAACATCCCGTAATCCTGGAAACAAGTAGTTCTACCCACGTCTGTGTAGTTTTCAATGTTTTATCCCCCACACCGTCTGGAAAATCACTTAATGACCAGTCAGACGTAGGCCCGAAGCTTCAAGCTGACATTACGTCTATCATTCTTCGATGTCGGTCGTATCGCTTCATATTGGTAGCCGATATCTGTAAAATGTTTCGACAGATATTAGTTGATCCTCGTGATATAGACTACCAACGTATCTTGCATAGACGTGATCCATCTCAAAATATTTCTCATTTTCAACTTCTTACCGTAACTTATGGTACCGCTTCAGCTCCTTATTTAGCTAACCGCGTTTAAAAACAATTAGCTGAGAATGAAGAATCTAAATATCCTTTAGCAAAAGACATCCCAGAACGTGATTTTTATGTTGACGACGTACTATTTGGAGCAGATGACTTAAATGCTACCATTCTTAAGGTCGTCGATTTGAATAAACTTCTCGCTAGTGGAAGTCCTTCAAAAATGGGCTTCTAATGAACCGAAATTACTAAACAACTCACACGTTCTCTCAGATAATAATACGATCAGTTCTTCACAGAAAGAAACTGAAAGTAGAGCAGTTCTTGGTTTGCACTGAAATGCCAAAAAGGATCTTTTTCAATTTAAAATCTCAACAATAAATCCACTAGTAGTAACTAAAAGAGTAGTACTTTCAGTTATCTGGAAATTGTACGATCCTTTGGGATGGGTAACCCCTGTAGTTCTCGTGGCCAAGATCCCGGATAGCACAAAAGTTTCCCTGAACATTCCTGAAACATTCCACTATAAGGTTCGAAAATTCCGAAAAATGTCCCAGAAACGTTCCCGGAAGTAGGTAAATCTCCGCATATCCAGGCAGATTCCCAAGGAAGGTTCCGGGAATGTTCGTGAAGAATTTTCGCATTATAAAAAATTAATTATTATAAGGCGAATTTTTTTACGAGCATTCCCGAAACCTTCCTTGGGCACATTCCTTGATACGTAGATATTTACCTACTTTCGGGAACCTTCGTGGAAAATTTTTCATGAACATTCCGGGAACCTTCCTTGGGAATCTTCCTGGATTCTTCGGACAATTACCTACGTCCCGCAACCTTTCTGGGCCATTTTTCGGAATTCTCCGAACCTTACATTGGAATGTTGCATAAATGTTCAGGGAAACTTTGATGTTATCCAGGTACTCAAGCTCATCCAAGAGCCCTTCATGGAGGATCTCAATTAACGTTATATTTATTAAGACACAATTTTTGGATAATTGGCGCTCGAAATCTCGTTCGAAATCTTATAAAAAATTGTGGTTTTCAAAATGAAGGTTCATAGTCTATTTTACTTGAAACAAAGTTCCCAGATCTACGTACCACTTATCCAGAAAATTCTTTCACAAAGTTCGACTTTTATTCAATTAAATTAAAAGACAAGTATCAATATCTATGTTAGGTAGTAATACAAAAGAAAAATAACTAAAACTGAGCGACTGTGTCCATTCAAAATTGGGTCACTCACGTTTATACAAAACTAAAATGTATTTACGACTACATTATTATGGGAAATTCATGAATCGTTATATATTATTTGTTGTAATATTTATTTAAAAGTATCTTTTCATTTCTTAAAATAGAGCAGATTTACATTGAACAAAATTCTGAGGTTTTTTAAGTTTTATTGAACACTCACAATTAACGATTGATATGTGTTGAATTTAAAATTATTTGGTTACACTAGTGGAAGAATACTATATAAGATACTATATCCGACGTATCTGTTTGCGTCTTCGAGACGTGTCAAATGAACTATTGAAGAACCTTCTGTATCCTTCTAAGACATAGAAATACCTACTCATAATTTTACTTAACATATTGTTTATCTTGTTTATGTTAAATAGCTTGTTTAATGTTCGGATTGAAAGGTAGTTTTAACCAGAATCTGGAATCAGGTTGAGCCTTAAGCGTTTCTAAATTCTGGTTAATATCACTTTGATTAATTCAAACTATCAATTTTGGAATGTCCGAATTCATTCCACATGTTCGAAATTACCTCGTTTTACTGTACCGTTTTATAATGTTTAAACAAAATTATTTACCTTATTGAAAAAGCAAATCATGTTTTCTATTCGCAATATAAAATTACTTTTTGTGGGGAATAAAATTTTCTCATGAAACCTGTAAAAATAAGTACAACCATAGTGAATAAATTCATTCAAGTACTTAGTCAAAAGTACCACAAGCCTGCAATGGTTGTGTGTTTTAAATTTTGATTATTGATTCCTATGTATTTTTCGCCGCACTTTTCCTTTTGTGCTCTTTATTGGGTTCATCACGGTGCAACATCCAGCAATAATCTGCCATCATCGTAGAAGTCCATTTTACGTGATATCTTCTTTCAATTTCTTTGATGTCCTGATGAAATCTTTCGCCCATCTCTTCACTAACAGCACCCAGATTTTCAAAAAAATAGTCCAGATGTGAATGCAGGAAGCGAACCTTCAAGCTCATTAAGCAGCCCAATTTTTGAAACTTTTGTAGCATATTCTCAACGATTGGTTTGAAGTTCGGATCTTTCTTAGTGACAAGAAACTTAGTTACTACATCTTTAAAGACTTCCCATGCTTTCTTTTCCTCAACGTTCATTTCTTTCACAAAACTCTCATCTTTGTGGAGTTTTCTAATGTCAGGACCAATGAAAACGTCCTCTTTTAGTTTTTCGTCTGATAAAACCGGAAATGTATTACACATATATTTGAAGCATTTGTCTTCTTTTAGTAACGCTTTGACAAATTGCTTCATTAAGCCTAATTTAATGTGCCTAATGAAGTTCTGCGTGGCCAATCTTTCCGTTTCCAATAATTTTTTCTGTCTCTGCTATCCCACTCGCATAGAAAACAGGGAAACTTCGTATAACCTGCTTGCTGTCCTAAGAGCATAGATATTATTTTAAGATCGCCGCATATAATTCATTTATGATCCTCGTACTTGATTTTCTCGAGAATAAATTCTTAATTCTCGTACCTCTCTTTTGAATGAACAGAATGTCCAACGGGTATTGACGCAAACTTATTTCCATCGTGAAGCAGCACAACTTTGAGGCTTCTTCTAGAAGAATCTATGAGTAGTCTCCAAATAGTGATTACGTAAGGAATGTTAAATTCATTCATGAGTTTAGGGACATTATTACAGAAGACCAGGTCTCCGTTTTGCGAAAAAAAGGGAACAAATTTTTTTTCTCTATTCCTGAACCAAGAAAATGAAGTGCCAGATACAAGCAAATTTTTCTCTTTAAGCCTCGAACCAAATAACTCGGCAGCCTCTTTGGTCAGATGTAAGTCTCGAACTAAATCGTTTAGCTCAGACTGAGAAAAAATTTCTGGTGCGCAGTTTATTGCAGGTTTGGAATCCTGGCTGTCATTTTGAAAATCTTCGTTTATACCACTTGTGAAATCGTCTACTTCAGGTAAAGTGTCAGATCGAGTGGGCACAGGTATGTCTGGACCATGTGGGACTGGGCGTATAGTGGATTGAAGATTTGGATAGACGATGTTTTTTTTATTTTTCAAATTAAACCCATGTACGCCAGTTGAACAAAAGTAGGAATCGTCGCTGTGATATTTTGGCCCTCGCCATACCATTGGAACTCCAAATCTGTAAGCTTCTTGTTCATCTTTTGACCACCGTCTAAGACCTTCAACACATGTTTGGCAAACATAATTCTGTGCCGAACTTTTGTCTTGATCTCCTATTTTCACTCCGAAATACGCACAGTACAGAACCAAGGTTGTTATATTTCTGTTTTGTCTTTCTACCGTTAACTCACCACATATGTAGGAGAAACAATCTGCAGACTTTTTACAGCCTCTTGAAGCCATACAGAAAATTAACGATTTGTTTTATAACTTAAAAAAAATGTTATCCACCAGAAAAATGCTTTTGGGACCGAAAGAGAAAATGAAAAACAATTTAAAAACAAACGAGCCGATAGTTGAAACAGCACTAAGGCCACTCCAATGTTTTTCAATGTATTAATGTCAATCATAATTTATAATATAAGCTAAAAACAGTGAATAGATAATAAAATAAATACCATTCAACGTTTTTTATTCATATACAATTTTCACGATTTTCGGGTTTTTCGTCATTTCAAAATTTGTGATTTGCAAAAAATCCTGACGTAATGGTGCAAAATGAAGGTCATTTTCAGATTCAGCGTCGAAAAATACATATGAATCAATAATCAAAAGTTAAGCACATGACACAACTCCAATTTTTCAGGCTTGTGTTACTATTTAAAACAATGTTTGTTGTTAAAAAGTCGGTAGTTTTATTAAAAGTCCACTAGAAAATTTTATTTGATGTATTTAGATAGATGGACAAAATTTAGTCTTTTAATTTTTTGACTCTTTTCTCCAATTTTGTAAATTTTTTTTATATCTCTTGAATTATTACTAAACTTCTTGAACTTGCATACATTTTATAAATTTGCTTGGATTTTATATGGAAAGCTAAAGATAAAATGTTATCATGTTTTTTAGCAAATACTGATATCTCTATTGCGCAGGAATGAATGGTTGGCACTCATAATTATGAAGGAGACGATTGAGTCAGCAAGTATAATTATAAAGAGTGAAATATTATCAACAATTTTTATTAGTTAGATTCTCATCAAAATTCTTCAAAATTGGATTCTTTTAAATTAAAAAAAATGTGGACCCTGATGTGTACTTTGTGCTTGATCTTAGCGATTTGCCCTCAATCTATTGGTAAATATAATATTTATCATTTAAGTTATAATTTTAATCGCAGTATATTTATTTCCCACTGGAAATTGTATTAGTTGATTGAACTTTTCATGGTGATTTTGTTATTCTGGAGATGAGACTTTTGGTAAGAAACACTTCCCACTTTTATAAAGAAAATTTATTTTATACCTTTTGATAAGTTTTCGAGTTGTCGTTTCAAACAAGAAGTATTCATTCGTTATAATTCTTTTGTGGCCGCGATAGGGCCCGTGGGTCTAATTAAATATACGAATTTAGCTCGTTCTTAGTCCTTTGGCTGGTTCTTCTGTGTAGTAAGAGGCTCGACGTGAATATAGTCCTGGGTACGAAGGAGCCAAGTGTCCAGGCTTCGCATACCCTGGCTGGTCGGGGGTGAAAGGAAGGTCCCATTCCCCTTGGCCTGAAGAAAAATCTACCACGAGTTTCCTCCATCCATGTGTCCTCAGTCCTCCTTGCCCTTCATTCGGTCTATGAATCTCATAATTACGCCCCTTCGTTATCGTGCTTCTAAGTGACTGGTATAAACGGTCCCCTACGGTTTAAATCCTTGTCGGTCTTTGTATAATTCTTCGTTGGGTCACGTTACCGCCGTTTTCAGGCGGCGAATCCCCAACTTGGCGGACCGGATGATGTTGCGGTGCTTAGCCCGCCATGTTCTTCTCTCAATTTTCGCTGAATCTTCCCGGTGGATTTTTACTTCAGAGAGGAGCTTGCGGGTCAACGGTATGTGTCCGTTCGGAGTAGGTTCAGCGGGGTAGAAAAATTTCACCCGCCCGAGAGGTAAGTTGATCACCAGAGACCTATCTTGATCCTCCCGCATGGAGAGCCGGTGTCCCCGGACAACGAGGATGAATTGGTACTAATTCCACCGTTTTCAGGACGAGGGGTTTCGCCGTTTTCAGGGTGAAAGGTTTCGTCATTTCCGCGTCGCTGGTCACGTAGACCGATCGTGAGTCATGGGCCTTACGGTGAAGCCAGCCGCGCGGGCCGTACATGAACCCTGGCACCCAGGCGCACCCTACGTAGTGATCACGTAAGCAAGCTCGTGAAGGAGAGAGCAGGGAAACTCGAGCTTCGTGAGTCGATAATTGAATGAATACACCCAGTTAACTTCAGCGCGGATAGCACAAACGTTTTCCTGAACTTTCCTGGTATATTCCCATGTAAGGTAAGGAGAATTCCCAAAAATGTCCCAGGAGGATTCCGGGAAGTAGGTAAATATACGCGTATCAAGGAAGGTACCCAAGGAAGGTTCCGGGAATGTTCGTGGAAAATGTTCGCATTATATAAATTTTATTAATTTAATTAATCAAATTCCTTACGAGCATTCCCGGAACCTTTCTTTGGAGTTTTCCTGGATATGCGGGTATTTACCTTCTTCCGAGAACCTTCCTGGGACATTTTTCGGAATTCTCCGAACCTTACATTAGAATGTTCCAGGAATGTTCTTGGAAACTTTTGTGCTATACGTAATATATTCCGTAATATATTAATTATTGCTTCAGTGATTTCAGCTACTAATCAATTAGTGAACTTTTGAGTTCGGTTCCTTGCCTAATAAAAAATGAGACGTGACGTTTGTCATATACGAGCTTTTTGTAAACCCGTTCTGTTGGTGGAGGTGACGCAACTTTTTTACAAGTTTCACAATATCAACTGCTCGTTGTTCAATAAAAGTACAAGTGTTTCACAATCGCGTTCTTATATTGAGTAATTCTATTTATCGAGATACCCACTTTTATAACCTTCCCCTAATAAATATATATAAGAGTATATATATATTTACATATTTCCACGACGCAATTGGTAGCTTCTCACTATCGAATTAGTAAAATATTTCAACTAATTCAATCAGAAATTGAATTAAAATTGTACTAAAGTAGATGTTGAGTACATTAAAAAAGTTTTATTCACCTTTATAAAATTTTTCGGATTTCACCAAATGAAATTGGTTTTTAAAATGAATGAGATGAAAAACTTGATAAAGACATTTTTACAAGTTTAATTGCGTAGAATCGCTAGTTTTGAGTTGCAGCAACAATTATTAAAATAGTAAAAAAGTGATTGATAGCGTTAATAAGTCCAGGTGTTCAAAATACATCTTCCTCGGGGAAGTTGTGTTCGCAACCGAAATTTAAACCACGCTGATCGGTTTTCGAAGGTCTCGTCACTCGAAGAAGTCAAGCTGTTAGACCAAATGCTCAGAATATATATTCCTCGAGGTAGTTGTATTCATAACTCAAATGTAAGATACCCTGATAGGATTTCGAAGAATCTAAAATGTTATTCTAATAAGGACACCCGGCAGTTCAGGTGTTTAAAATGCACGTTCCTCGAGGAAGATCTATTCATAACTAAAATTTCAGATAATCTCATGGGTTTTCAAAGGTCTCGTAATTTTAAGAAATACACCCACTAGTCCAGGTGTTTAAAATACATTTTTGTTAGAAAAGTTCTGTTCGTAACTGGAATTTAAAATACCCTGATCGGATTTCGAGGTTTTTGTTATCCTAAGAAGTAAGCCTGGTAGTACAGGTGTTAAAAATACATCGTCCTTGATCCTTCCCCTTCTAAGGTGTCGTGCACTTTAGTTCTGGACACAACTTTCTAGAGGAAGATGTATTTTGAATACCTTAAATACCGGGTTTACTTTCTAGAACTACGAGGCCTTGGAAAAACGGTTAGGGTGAATAAATATTCAGTACTGAAGGCACCTTCCTCGAAGGAGATGAATTCTAAATGCCTGGAAATACGCCTAGCAGTTGTCGATTTTCGAAAAACATTCATTTCTGCCAAATTCAAGTTCTGTAGATCGACAATCGATCCTTGATCGAGAGTTAGTGACATTTGCAAACAAATATCCACAATCTCCATACTGGTTTCAAATAAACGGAACTGAGTAAATAATTTTTTTTATATTCGATTCTCAATTTAATTTCCAACAGTTTTTGTTGATCATCGTTTAGGTCAGAGTTTCCAATAATTTCATCATGTGTTGAGTAGTTGGTTTTTATGACAGGTATAGTAATTGATCTTGAAATTTGAATCAAGTTGATCGTGAATAGAGATAACAAAAATTTTCTTGAAAATTTCAAACATAATTTCCTCAAAAACCCCAGCGTTTTTTTTCTTAATTTTTTTTTGATTTGGTACTGATATGTTGAATGGACATGGACGGTGATTAACAAGCAAGCAAGAAGCAAGCAACAAGCAAGAAATTCGAAGAAATTTTAATAATGATAATAATAAACTGCTAATTATAGTTAATAAAATGTTTTATTGGGCATCAGAGCCAGTTTCCATTTTTACATGTTTTTATATGCGAGGACACGAAACACGACTCTGCTCATGATTTGTTAACAACAAATGAAATTATTGAATATTTGAAAGCAGATCTTCCTGATTTTAATCTAATCGATCAAGTGTCTATTATTTCTGACGGAGGTCCAGCTCATTTCTTGAATCGCTTCTAATTTTTTGAATTTGATAAGTTATGATACAGCCGAAAATGGATATTTTCAGGCACAGGTCACGGAAAAGATGCCTGTGGTGGCATTGGTGGTATCGTTCAGAATTTTGCAACTGAACACAATTTAAGAAAGTCACATATAGAAGGTACTAAAGACGAAAAAGCATTAGTTACAAAATTTAAAAGGTACACCAACGCAATTAAATTATTGTCCATTTCTGCCGACGATTTACAACAATTTCGCAGAAAAAAACTCGGGAATGGAGGAACGCACTAGCTATAATGGGAATTCAGAAGTGCCACCTACGGAGTTCCTTAGAATGTACCTTCTATGCCATGTGAATTGACGTCTTTAAGGCATCCTGTGAAAATATCATCTACAAAGAAGTGAAACTCAAGACAATAAAAGAATGGATCAACAACACGTTTTATTAGATTTTGATAGACCAATATGTATGGCAATCCGGCCAAATACTAGCCTACCAACACTGAATATCAGGTGTATAACTTAGTTTTTACCTTTTTCCCAAACAAATATTTTATATATAAAAATTATGTACGTCATCGACGTATTTTCAAACATCGTCCAGAGTTTGGAATCGCCTATCTGCCAAAGCGTCTTGCATTGACCGGAACAGGTGATAATCGGATGAGGCCAAGTCTGGCGAATATGCCGCTTGCGGCAGAACTTCCCAGCCCAAGTTTTAAATGGTTTGCTGAGTCGTGCGAGCAACTCCATTATGAGCTTTTCGAAATAGGTCAATCAATTACTGCAGAACGCTGCAGTCGACAATTAAAGAAATTAAACGAGATACTTGATGAGAAAAGGTTATTTACTGGGCAAGGAAGCCGAAAAGTTATTCTTCTTCATGACAACGCTCGATTTCATGCTGCTCGGGCGATAGCAAACTATTTAAACTTGGTCTGGGAAGTTCTCCTGCACGCGGCATATTCACCAGATTTCGCCTCAACCGATTATCACTTGTTCCAGTCAATACAACATGCTTTGGTAGATAGGCAATTCCAAACTCTGGACAATGTTCAAAAATTCGTCGATGACTTCATCCCTTCGAGGACTCCAAGTTTCTTCCGCGATGGCATCCGTAAGTTACCTGATAGGTGGCGCCAGATCATCGAAAACAATGGACAATATTTCGAGGATTGATGAGGATTGAAGAAAAGGTAAAAATCAAGTCATACACCTAATAAAATGTAATTATCTCTTTTTTGTTGCAGAGTTGACCTCCGGGTCTGAACTTCCACCTAATGGGGACCGTGTTTCTTATATTCCCCGTGGCCAACCTCCTACTTCTTCTTCTGCAAGAAATCGTAGACCTGTTATTGACCTGAATTATCCTCCGGTCGAAGATCTTCCTCGTGCCAGGTCCAAGTCTCCTCCTGCCAATCGCCCTCCTCAAACACACGAGGGTTTCGCCGGCCTGTCGTTGTGATTTCATCGTGTCCTGTGACGACCCATCTCACGGTTGTGAGACTAGGTCATGAGTGGGACTTACCGCGGTCCACTGGGAGCCGGTGTCATTTTTTAGATGGCAGTTGCTCCCAGTGGGACCCTGCGGTGATTGCTAACCTTATTTCTTAATTCTATATATATGTATAGTAATGAATCCCATAGCTCAGTCCTCGAGACATGCAATTTTCATTATAATTTTTTTTTTTAATGACCTTGACCACGAATTTATCCTAATTGACACGCATACAATTCGCGCTGGCTCAATTCGTTTCAACGAATCAGAAAGCAGATCTCGGGCGAATTTAAACATGTTAATTCGCCGCAATCCGCCATAAATAGTCCCTTTTTACTGAGTCCATGTTAAAGGAACCTCTCTCGGAATGTCTCTGAGAAGCGGATAATGCGGTGCGGTCACTTTAGTAAAAATCTGCATATTATGAATGAGTAATGTTAGGTTCAGTACATGCATTTAAGACTGCAATATCCAGGGGCAGCGGGCCAGGTCCAGGCCATGTGCTGAATTTCAAAGGTGGGAGAAGGGCCGATAGGTATGAGGTAAACGGGGGCGGGGAGGGATTTTTAAAAACCTCGTGTATTGATTTTCAAAACATGGAAGAGCTCATGAATTGAATGGTCCACACAGAAACACAACAGGCGTTCCACTGCCCCTGGAAATATCAAATAGTGAAACAAATTAGGTTGATTAAGATAATTGTTTAATTCTTAAGGTGAAGAGGTTGTTAAAATCTGCAAATAAAGGTGTTATTGACTAACTGCGATACTATACTGAAGGTTGTAATTCTCTGATTTTGGGGAGTTCTTTCAATTCAGAGAATTCCCCAAATTCGTAAAGTCCCTTCAATTCAGGTAACAGCTTGAATTCTAAGGGTTTCAAAATAATGGAAGGAATACAGAAAATTCAGGGGATTCAAAGAATTCACGAAATTCAAGAAATTTATTGAATTTAAGGAATTCGGATAATTTATACAATCTTATGAATTCAGATAATCTATGCAATTTAGATAATTCGAAGAATTCAGGGAACACATGCAATTGAGATAATTTCATTTGATGCAGGGAATTCATGCAATTTATAGAATTATTCTAGGATTTCATGGAAGTCAGGGAATTCAGAGAACTTAGAGAATTCAGGCAGTTAACAGAATTCATAGAATTTGTGGAATTGAGGAAACAAAAATGTTAACATGAAATTTAGAGAATTACAGGGAATTCAGAGAATTACAGAGAAGTCAGAAAGTTACAGGGGATTCAGACAATTACAGGGATATAATTAAATTTAATGAATTCAGACAATTTCTACAATTCAGATCATTCAAAGAATTTAGGGAATTTATGCAATTAAGATACTTTAATTTAGTTCAGGGATTTCGTCAAATTTAGAGAATTCGAGGATTTCATGGAAGTCAGAGAATTCACAGAATTAACAGAATTCACAGAAATTGCAGAATTCATAGAATTGGTGCAATTCAGCGAATTTACGGAATTCAGCGAATTTGCGGAATTGAGAGAATTCGTGGAATTCAGAGTTTCATGTTTAAATTTTAATAGATCATGGCTTATTTTTTCGGAAAAAATATTCCTTACCACTCTACTGTTTCTAATGTTAAAAATAAGTAAGTAATCTTTAAATATTATGATTATTTGTTTGAAAAATGTTGCCTTTTAAAAAAAATTATTTACCGCTTTCAGCACGTTTTCAAAAATGCGTGAGAAGCGATAGTAAGAAAAATTAATTTAAAAAAAAAAAATTGTTAGAAAAAGTGTTTTTGTATGGCACGATATTATATTCGTATATATATTCCCAAAAGAATTATAGACTACTGTTATGCCGAATAAAACAGTATCAATAAAGATTTTGATTTTCTGTAAATAAAATGTATAAAGCAGTTCTTGAAAAGTGCGTAAATATGAGACTATTTTACAAGATGTTCCAGTATATATAATAGTCGTCGTCGTTTTTCTATCAGTAATATAAAATTGCAAGATGGATTAGAGGGGATAAGATGATTTTTCTGGACTCCCTTTTTTATATTTTAAAGGCGTAAAATATTACAGATTTACGAAATATGTAAAATGTAGAGAAACTAACAAATAACTATCATTGTGCGTAATGAAAAGATAAACATAATGTTGTATCTTATCATACATTGAATGTTTATTCAGCTGATATAAGAGAAATTAATCAAATGTCGAAAAATTAGGCTTTATATTCGTAAATTAACGTCAATTTTATTTTATTTTTTTATTAAAGCAATGTGACAAAATATTATTTTTTGCAACCAGGGATTTCTATAATTTTCAAATCGGATCAAGAGCACAGAGACCATTTTTTGTTAATTTCTAAAAAAATGCTAATTAGGGGCATGTGCGAAATAAAATATCGAGTTCAACGAAATTAAATAAACAATTATTGCTGACCAGTACGTATATTTTTGCTATTACAAAAAAATCGAAATATTTATTTTTAAAAATGTATGTAAGATTACCTGTGGAAAATAACTAAATTTCCGTTTATTAATCCAAAGTCCTTGTTCCACAGATGAATGATATTTAAATGATTTATATTCTGAAATATGTAGAACCTTATCAATTGACATGGTATACGTTGTTTAAATTAAAATAAGCTCCCAGCATTTGTATAATTATATTTTATATGTAAATCGATTTCTCCAAAAATTAAACGTGACAGAAGATAAAACGATAAAAAAATACAGAGATTTCACATGAAATAAATTTTCCGAATTGACAATTCTCGAAAAATAAATTTCCATACAGCTAACGATATTACCGAATTTGATACTTTCCGAAATAAAATTACCGATATTATAAAATATCTGCCTCTGTAAAATTACGGACGCAGGGAAATTCTTGAATCCAAGCCATTACAAAATTGGGCAAAGATAAAATAATAAATAATACATAAAAAAACTTCATTTGATTAAATTGTCTTATATCTATTATCCATTTATTAAAACAATTGTTAATTGTTTAGATTCGCAACTTTGATAATTTTATTCTATTTTCTTCTTCCAACATGTTCTTTTTCGGGAATTTTAGTGTTGGGATTTTTTTTTCAAGATTTTTCACTTATTCCCAAACTGTGAGTATATATTGATATACGCAATTCATCAGGAATCTCTTGACAGACTATAAGAACATAAAAGTATTTTTATTTGTCCAACCTTATCTCTGCCGAGTTTTCATATATAAAGAGCGACAGGTACATCTGGATTATGACACAAGATTTCTTTGAATTTCAAATTGGACATACTGTTTGCAATAAAGTAACATTTACTTTTTTCTACCTTCAAAGAAGCTGAGAAATTACAACATTAATTCACTACATCCGGAATCTGAAGGTAAGTACCTTACTGCGCGTAATTTTTGGTTTTCAGAAGCAGTAAAGCATGGAACTAATTTCGGCCATAATATAGTTAGAATAAGGTTTTTATTGTTTCTTCATGAATTATTTAATTTAATTTTTGTATTAATGAAAGTCCAATAAAGTGAGTTGGTTTAAATATAATATCATGTAGGTTCTTCTAATTATTGTTGAAAGATATGAAATATATGAGAATTTTAATATTTTTAATATAGGATCATTTATGAACGGAATAAAACAATATTTCGAATACAAATTTGAAATTTTCAAATTTATTTATTTATTTCTGAATTGCATCTAAACGTCCCGGAAAATTCGGGGAGTTACATAAGGGGATGGACTAGTCGTTTCGAAAATTCCAGACGACAAATACAGATTTGTCAGTCATTAATGAAAAGAAAGTTCATCTGAATTAATTATTATCGAAACTTCCAGCCAAAAGACGGATTTTCTGTACAAAAATTGAATTTTCAGCGAAAAAATTAATTTTCAACGAAACTGTTGCATTTTTACACGAAAAAGATAAAATTTTAAATCAAGAAGATTATTTTTCTAACAAAAAAGGAGAATTTTCGACCATAAGAGATAACTTTTTAACAAAATTCTTAAATTTTCAACAAAATAGTTAAATTTTCAACATAGAAAGATGAATTTTCAACAACAAAGTGTAATAGTTGATATTTCAACAATAATATTCTATTTTACAAAATAAATTTTCAAACCAAAGAGGCGAATTTTCAACAAATAAAGATTTTTCGGTCAGGAAAGAAAAAAAATGTCATCAAAATTATTGTAGTAGCTTCCAACCAGAAGACGAATTTCCTGTACAAAAATTGAATTTTCAGCGAAAAAATTCATTTTCAACGAAACTGTTGCATTTTTACCTTAAAAAGATAAAATTTTAAATCAAGAAGATTATTTTTCTAACAAAAAAGGAGAATTTTCCACCTTAACAGATAACTTTTTAACAAAATTCTTAAATTTTCAACAAAGTAGTTAAATTTTCAAATTAAAAAGATAAATTCTCAACAAAAAAGTGTAATAGTTGATATTTCAAGAATGATAAAATTTTATTTTCAAAATAAATTTTATAACCAAAGAGGCGAATTTTCAACAAATAAATATTTGTCAGTCATTAATGAAAAAAAAAGTTCATCTAAATTAATTATTGTCGAAGCTTCCAGCCAAAAGACGAATTTTCTGTACAAAAATTGAATTTTCAGCGAAAAAATTAATTTCCAACGAAACTGTTGCATTTTTACACTAAAAAGATAAAATTTTAAATCAAGAAGATTATTTTTCTAACAAAAAAGGAGAATTTTCGACCTTAACAGATCACTATTTAACAAAATTCTTAAATTTTCAACAAAGTTGTTAAATTTTCAAATTAAAAAGATAAATTCTCAACAAAAAAGTGTAATAGTTGATATCTTAACAATAATATTTGATTTTACAACAAAAATTTAAAAACCAAATAGGCGAATTTTCAAGGAATAAAGATTTGTGAGCCATGAAAGAAAAAAATGTCGTCTAAATTATTGTAGAAGCTTCCAGTCAGAAAACGAATTTTCTGTACAAAAATTGAATTTTCAGTGAAAAAATTAATTTTCAACGAAACTGTTGCATTTTTACCCTAAAAAGATAAAATTTAAAATCAACAAGATTATTTTTCTACCAAAAAAGGAGAATTTTCAACCATAAGAGATAACTTTTTAACAAAATTCTTAAATTTTCAACAAAATAGTTATATTTTCAACATAGAAAGATGAATTCTCAACAAAAAAGTGTAATAGTTGATATTTCAACAATAACAACATTTTATTTTCAAAATATATTTTCAAACCAATGAGGCGAATTTTTAACAAATAAATATATTTCAGTCATGAAAGAAAAAAAAGCTCATCTAAATTAATTACTGTTGAAGCTTCCAGCCAGAAAACGAATTTCCTGTACAAAAATTTAATTTTCAGCGAAAAAATTCATTTTCAACGAAACTGTTGCATTTTTACCCTAAAAAGATAAAATTTTAAATCAAGAAGATTATTTTTCTACCAAAAAAGGAGAAGTTTTCCCACAAAAAGATCAACTTAAAAAAAAAGAAAAAATTACATTTTCACTTGAAAAATTAAGTTTAAACAAAAAAAGATAATTTTCAGCACAATAGTTAAATTTTCAACCAAAGAGTTAAACCTACATTTAAAAAAAATTAATTTTTAAGAAGGTAGTTCAAATTTTACCCACGTAGTTGAATTTTTAATTCAAAAAGATAAATTTTCAGCAAAATAGTTAAACATTCAACCAACGAGATGCTTTTTAACTAAAAATATGAATCTTCAACAAAAGAATGATTTCTTAACGAAGTGGTTCAACCAAAATTTTCAACCCAAAAAGACAATTATCAACAAAACATTTGAATTTTCAACTAAAAAGAATCACTTTTTAAGAAAATTGTTGAATTTTTAAACAAGTAATAAAATTTATAACTAAAAATAATATCTTCTGAAGGAAGCAGCCACATAAAAAAAAGAAATAAAAATACAAGAAAAATAGATTACTAACAAGAATATCATATCTTGGTTACCGCAAAACTTCATTTTAAAAATTCCCTAATTTTTTCCTGACCAATTTTCTATTTTCCCTGACCATAACTGTTTAAATACCAGAATCTCGAAATCTTACACTTTTAACATATTTAACCAAGAATCTTTTATAAACGAAATGACACAATTTTAAATCAAAATTGAAAATTTTCAAATTTAGTTTTCTTGACAGTTATTGAAAGTTATAGGAATTCCCTGAGTTTTGCAAACTTTTTTTCGAAATCCCTGACGTGGACTTTTATGAAAAATCGCAACAGAGTTTCTCGACATCCGCCCCCTCAAATGAGGAGTTACGTAATTTAAGTATATTTATGTTTTTGGTGTAATTTTTCAATCCTTCAAACAACTCTGCATTTGTTATTTAAAGCATAGTTGTTGAGGCTATGTCAAATTATAAAAAACCATTTTTTTTATAAGATCGTGATATTATTTCCAGGTACTTAGTGTTCTTTGTATTCGAAAAAAGGCCATGGGTTTTAGAAACAAGATGTTCGTTTCAATATTGTTGGCGCTATATTTTACTACGGTGAGTAAATATTTTTCTCGAATATGATTAATATTAATATGGTGAAATTAAAGTCTACGAATGCCAATTTTGTTTATTTGCAAATAACCGAGCGAAAATTGTTTAATTTTCAGTGTACATTCTCTGTACATAAAATAGAAATTTTCTCCATAAATATCATAATTAAGAAAAATCTTTCAAAATCCAGTGTGAAGAAATCTTGGATATTTTTGTGTGTACAAGAGAATTTACTGAATACGTTCGTGAGACCGTTTTTGAATCTATTTTGTAATTTTTTGTTATAACCCATGGATAATATGTCTTGGTATCCGACGTCCAAAAACGGCGCACTTTTTCTTTTTGGGGAAAATTTCTTTTTTTTTTCAATTCCACGTTTTGATATATTTTCACTGCATTTTCCCTGAATGCATAGAATTTGATTCAATATTATGTTCTCTCAATATTTGAAGTCTATAAAATTCTATAAATGTAAGGGTCCAAATGACAAGGTTCCATCTCGGAGAGACCAAATAAAAAGATGCTAACTCGTGGATATAAAATAAAAAGGTGCTAACTATAGGGTGGCGATTCGGCTGGCCATTTAAAATTTTCTGTCATTTCCCGGTATTTTTCCGGTCAAGTTTTTCAATTTTCCGGGTGAATTGAAAGTAACATATTCATACTTACCGCTAAGCACAAACAATTATTTTAATTCATGGCGTTCATTCTAAACATCCTTTAGCACAACAGATCAAAAAATTGCAATATAAATGAATTTCGAAACAAATATTTAAATTTTGCACTCAAAATATCAATTTGCAACAAAAAATAAAATATTTAAACTTTTACTTGAAAAAATTAAGTTCCAACAAAAAATTACGGATTTTCAACTAAAATGATGAATCTTCAACAAGAATAATTGAATTTTAAACCAAAAAGATGAGTTTTCAACTAAAACAATGAACCTTCGACTGAAATAGTTGAATTTTCGAAAACAACACATTAATTATTACTAAAAAAGATAAATTGTTAACCAAAACTTAAATCATTGAAATTAAAAAAAAAAAATAATGTGCAACCGAACAGATGAATTTTCAACTAAAACTATGGAATATTCAATTGGAATATGTTAAATTTTCAGTTAAAAAAATTACTTTCGACAACAAAACTAATTTTTAACAAAAACAAACTAACGTTCAAGAAAATAGTTACATTTTCAGACAAAGTGATGAATTTGCAACTAAAATTTTAAATCTTTATCTGTAATAGTTGAATTTTAAATCAGAAAGATGAATTTTCAACTAAAATGAATAATCTTTAACTAGAATAGTTGAATTTTTGACCGAAGAGCTAAATTTTCAACTAAAAATATCATTTTTCAACCAAAAATTTAATAATTAAATTTTCAGTCAAAAAATGAATGCTCAACCAAAGAGATAATTTTTTAACTAAAATCGTGGAATATTCAACTGGAATAATAGTTACGTTTTCAGTTCAATTAAATAATAATTTTTAACCAAAAAAGAAACAAGTTTTCAAAAAATAGTGAACTTTTCGGCAAAGAAATTACTTTCCATCTAAAAAAAATAAACATTAAATCAAATAGCTCAGATTTAAACCAAGCAAATGAATTTTGAATTATAATAATGATTCTCCAACCAAAAAAAAAATAATTTTTGACAAAAGAGTTTAACTTTCAACCAAGTAATTTTATTTCCAGCCTAAAAGATTAATTTTCAACTAAAATGATAAATATTCAACTAGAAAACTTGAATTTTTAACCAAAAAGACGATTTTTTAAACAAGAAGATTAATTTGCAAAGAAACAGATAATTTTCAACGAAAAAATCAATTTTTACCAAAACTTGTGGATTTTCAACGAAATGCTTGAATTTGCAATTAAAAAATACACGTTTTCATCCAAATTGTTAAATTTTGAACAAGAAAAGATCAATTTTCAACCATTCAGGTACAGAGTACCATTTGGTACCATTTGAAAACTACTTAAGGTACTTTTTTTATCTAAAATTTGGAAGAGGAAACTTTCAAATTGTGACGAATTCTGACTTGGAACATGGATTTCTTCAAATTCCTTTCTTCTAAATCCGAATTATAATTCTTTAAAAAAATTCCCGTTTAATGTCAAAAATGCCCTGTTACAAGTGAAATTATATTTCTGAACGGAAACTCCCTGTCCTAAAATAAAAACGATAACTATTTTCTAAAATTCTCTGTTCCAAGTCAGACTAAACTAGGAGTAAGCGAATGAAACGTGATAAATCGATTTTTTGAAAAAATTTAGAAAATGATTGTTTTTGTATGTTCGAAATATCATTAATTCGATTATCAAACTTAAGCGAAAAAAAATCTCACAACGCAAAAAATTGCAAAAGGTTGTTCTTATAATGGAAAATAATACAAATTCAATAATAAATGATGATTTAATTGGATTAAACTGAGATAATCTGAAAAATCTAGGATCCATAAACCGTAAATAAGTAAATAAATCCGAAACTTAATAAACACACTCATATGCCCTGCGACTGTAGATTAAATTGAAATCACTTTTCTAAATTGACCAGAATTATTAAAATAACGAAAACTTGAATGTTGCTACAGTGAGAAGTAAGTTTCCGGGGTTTTCATTAAATTCCCGGCCATTTCCCGGTTTTTCAGTCAAGTCGCCATCCTGTAACCTTTTCATTTGGTCTTCATGAGCTAGCACCTTCATTTGGCTTTTCCGAGATAGAACATTGAAATTTTGACACCTCGGTTTGCTTTACTTTTTTCACCGGGTTAGTCTCACTCACATCTCGAGAGCAAGTCCATTTGGGATGAGGCGAAGTTGTTTGGTAAAAACTGTGGTTGGTAACAGGGGTCACCGATTGAGTACACACATCAATTTCTATCTCTCGAAATTCAAGAATCCATGTAAAAGTTAGGGGATTTATTTAAAAGAATAAATTTGTCCTTGACCACGTACTAGAAACATAACATGACGTTCATGCTTATCCACCTACACACTTCATTTCCATACCTTAATCGATAACTGTGTCGAACTTAGCAAAACTGTTTGCTGGGCCTATAAGTAGAGCCATATAGCAAAAAAACCTTCAGGTTGACGTAGATATATAAATGATAGGATGAGGTGGAGAAGAGAGGATTGAAAAAGATAGACGAGAATATTGACTAACAGAGCTAAAAAAATATTGACGTGGATAAAGGATAGGATGATATAGAGGAGATGGGATTGAAAAATATATATATGAATTTAGATAGGCAGAGAGATGGAAAAATATTGAAGCGGAAAGATAAAGAGTAGGATAAGATAGAAAAGAGGGGATAGAAAAAGATAGACGTTGATAAACGCGCGATAGAATGAGAGAAATTAGAGGAGATTGGAAAAGATAGAAGGGAATTCAGATTGAAAAAGAGGTAGCAAAAGATAGGCGTTGGCAGATATAGTATAGAGTGAGAAAGAGAAGAGGAGATTGAAAAAGATAGACGGGAATTTATATTGAAAAAGAGATCGAAAAAGATAGGCGATGACAAACATAGTGTAAAGTGAGATAGAGAAGAGAAAATTGAAGAAGATAGACTGGAATGTTGATTAACAGAGATAGAAAAAGATTGACGTGGATAAATAAAGGATAGGATGAGATCAAGAATATGGGATTGAAAAAGATAGACAAGAATTTAGAACGACAAAAGGATAAAAAAAGATTGACGTTGATAGATAAAGAGTAGGATAAGATAGAAATGAAGGGATAGAAAAAGATAGAAGTTGATAAACGTGGGATAGAATAAGATAAATTAGAGGAGATTGGAAAAGATAGAAGGGAATTTAGATTGAAAAAGAGATAACGAAAGATAGGCGTTGGCAGATATAGTATAGAGTGAGATAGAGAAGAGGAGATTGAAAAAGATAGACGGGAATTTATATTGAAAAAGAGATAAAAAAAGATAGGCGATGACAAATATAGTGTAGAGTGAGATCGAGAAGAGGGCATTGAAAAACATAGACTGGAATGCTGATTAACAGAGCTAGAAAAATATTGACGTGGATAGATAAAGGATAGGATGAGATAAAGAATATAGGATTGAAAAAGATAGACATGAATTTAGAACAACAGAGAGATAAAAAGGATTGACGTCGATAGATAAGGAGTAGGATAAGATAGAAAAGAGGGGATAGAAAAAGATAAACGTTGCTAAACGTGAAACAGGATGAGATGAAGAAGAGGAGATCGGAAAAAAAGAAGGGGATTTAGATTGAAAAAGAGATAGAAAAAGATAGGCGTTGACAGATATAGTGTAGAGTGAGATAGAGAAGAGCAAATTGAAGAAGAAGATAAAGAAGAGAAGATCGGAAAAGATAGAAGGGAATTTAGATTGAAAAAGAGATAGAAAAAGATAGACGTTGATAAACGTAGGACAGGATGAGATAAAGAAGAGGAGGTTGAAAGAGATAGACGGGAATTTAAATTGAAAAATGAGATAGAAAAATATAGGCGTTGACAGATATAGAATAGAGTGAGATAGAGAAGAGGAGATTCAAAAAGATAGATCGGAATGTTTATTAACAGAGATAGAAAAAGATTTACGTGGATAGATAAAGGATAGGATGAGATAGAGAAGATGGGATTGAAAATGATAGACATGAATTTAGAACGACAAAGAAATAAAAAGGGATTGACGTTGATAGATAGAGGGTAGGACGAGATAGAGAAGATGGGATTGAAAAAGATAGATATTAATTTAGATAGGCAGAGAGGTGGAAAAATATTGACGCGGAAAGATAAAAAGTAGGATAATATAGAAAAGAGGAGATAGAAAACGATAGACGTTGATAAACCTGGGATAGAATGAGATAAAGAAGAGTAGATTGGAAATGACAGAAGGGAATTTAGATTGAAGAAGAGATAGAAAAAGATAGGCGTTGACAGATATAGTATAGGGTGAGATAGAGAAGAGGAGATTGAAAAAGATAGATGGGAATATTGATTAACAGAGACAGAGAAAGATTTACGTGGATATATAAAGGATGGGATGAGATAGAGAAGGTGGGATTGGAAAATATAGACATTAATTTAGATAAACAGAGAAATAAAAAAAGATTGGCGTTGATGGATAAAGGGTAGGATAAGATAGAAAAGAGGGGATGGAAAAAGATAGGCGTTGATAAACGTGGGACAGGATGAGATAAATGAGAGGAGATGGCAAAAGATAGAAGGGAATTTAGATTGAGAAAGAGATAGAAAAAGATAGGCGTTGACGGATAGAGTATAGAGTGAGATAGAGAAGAGGAGATTGCAAAATATAGATGGGAATATTAATTAACAGAGGTAGAAAAAGATTGATGTGGATAGATAAAGGATAGGATGACATAGAAAAGACGGTATTGAAAAGATAGACGTGAATTTCGATAGACAAAGGGATAAAATGGGATATATTTTCTCTATCTCTTTCTGTCAAAAAAAAATCAAAATTATTCCAAAAGATAGGATATCTATCTTCTGACTTTTAGCAGCGGAAGTAACGTTATGAACTTATATAAAATTTGTTAAAGTTCAATGATCACTTATCAAGTTTGAAAATCACTTTCATACTTCAGACTTCACACACTTCAAACACGTTTGATTATAAATTTTACTATCTGGTTGAAATTTTAACTATTTTGTTGAAAGTTGCAATCATTTTGCTGAAAAGTCATCTCTTTTTGGTCGCAAATTTAACTACTTTGTTGAAAGGGTAGGTAGAAAATTAAACTGTTTTGTAGAAGATTCGTTTTTTCTGTTCAAAATAATTTTGGCAAGTGGAAATTTAACTATTCCATTTTTGGTTAAAAATGTATTTTTTTAGTTCAGAAATTCAACTATTTGAAGAAAACCTTTAAGAGGAAAATTAGAGACACAATATTAACATAACAATTTGTGCAAAACATCATTCTTGTACAAAAAAGTTCAAACATATTATGAATTGAAAAATCAATTATTTTAAAGAAACATATTTTAAAAGTTCAAATTATGCAAAAAAATTGCATAGAAGGTTTAAAATTTCTGTATTTTGTTGAAAATCCACCTTCTTTGGTAGAAAAATAATCACCTTGGTTAAAAATTCAACTTTTTGGTTGAAAAATTCAACCATTTGGTTAGATATTTATGTATTTCATTGTAAATTTGTATTTTTCGTTGAAAAAAGTCTTCTTGGTTGAAAATGCAACTATCTGGTTCAAAATTTATGTATTTTGTTGAGAATTCGTCTTTTATAATAAAAAAGGGAATCTTCTTGGTTGAAAATTCTTTTTTGTTTTACTTGAAAATTCTACATTTTGGATGAATTTTGTTTTCTTTATTGACTAAAAAATCTTTCTTCGTTGAGGATTCAAGTACTTTGTTAAAAGTACTTCTTTTTCGGTTCCATTCAACTGTTACTGATTTAAAATCAAATAATTTGCACTAAGATTCGCCTTACGTTATTTTTTGATGACTCCTAAATAAATTTACGAAAAAAGTTTAGTCAGCCAAAAATTAAGCTAGATAGGGTGTATGCGGGGTGGGGGTGCTTAAGACTTATAGCCTCTGAGTCAGGGGAGTACGTGACTTAAAATTTAAAAAAATAAAAAAATAAATAAGATCTGATAATAAGAGGGCTCAAATTTTTCAAGGTAATTAAGAGACCTTGAGTACTTTATATAACTGAGATCAAATTTTCACAGTTTAAATTTTGTTTGTTAAATCTCGGTGGGGGAGGGGGGTAGCGAGACGAAAATACGGTCTTCAATAATGGCGATATCGATATCGTTGGTAATGGTTTGAGTGAAAATTAAGTATGTAAAGTCAGCGATAATATTCCAATTCTCTTTTATCATTACCTTTTATCTTTACAGATCTTATCCGCTAAACCAACGACGGATTTCGAAAATTTACATCAATTATATGTGTCCAAAACCAAAGCCCTGATGAAATCATTCCTATCAACGGTTGCGGTCAGTTGAACAAACTATTTTTTAAACCTTTAATGTATGGGGTAATATAGCCTAGAAAACTCACCTTCATCATTTCTTTCCCTACCGTATTTTTAGCCTTTCCTAACTTTCCTCTCTACGCCTACTAGCAAATCCATAGAATATTATTTTGATTCTATTATCAAAATATCCTGATTAATTTTTTCCTTTTTCTCTCTATTCACTGCCTTCCAAACCTCTTCTACCGGCCTAGCCTTCTCGGCTTCTTCGTAAAACCTCTTATTTTCCTCCTCTTTCTTTTGATCACACAACTCAGTATACTCCTTCTTTTTTTCGTATATTCTTCTCCACTACTTTTCCCTTTTCTCTATTTTCTTCATTCCATTCCGACTTCCTTCTTCTTCTCCTTATATTCCTCATCCCATCCATTTCTATTCCCTCCTTCCCTAACTTATTCTTTGTTTGAGCACTCTAATCCTTTTCTCATTTCACCCATCCTTATTTTAATTTTATAAATTACATTTCCCTCTTCCATTTTGATATTCCTGAGCTTTTCCTCAAATTTGTCTTTCCCTTCTATTTAACAATCCCCTCTCCCTGTTCCTTTTACCTTCGCTTTCTTTTCATCAATATTTTCATTCATTTTGTCTCTCACTAATGTCACTATTATGGGAAAGCGATTTAAATCTTTATAATCTCTTACCTCTAATTTCTTGACCTTCACTCTTACTTCATCGTCCACTATCACATAATCAATTACCCTTCCCTTTTATCTTTCTAAGCATGTATGTTCCCCTTTCTCATCCCCATCTATATTTCTGTTCAAGATAAAGCATCCCATATCCTCTCAGCTCGTTAAAAATTATTTTCCTCTCCCGTTCAGTACCTTGTCTTTGGATTTTCTTACTCATTCTCCTCCTCATTCCCTTCCTCCTCTATCTCCTGTTCTCGCATCGTAATCTCCTCCTATCATGAGTTTTCTTTATTTTCTTTTATCAGTTCTTTCATCTCCTCTGATTCCTCTTGCACATCACCGTTCATATACACTCCCACTGTTTTTCACCTCTCTCCCCCCATCTTCACCTCTTCTACTATTAATCCTTCTTTTTGTTCTTTTATCTCTTTCTTAACCTTCCCTGTTATTCATTTGTTCCTTACTTCAATCAGGATTTCTCTCATTGCTCTGCCTTTTTTAGTCTTCCTTTTCGCATTTTAAACCTGCGATTTGTGACCTTTTGGTAACCTTCACCTTACTCTTTTTCATCCCTATCCATCTAGCCACGTCTCCATCATTACTACTACATACCATTGTGCTAAATTTCTCATGAACTCCCTATCCTTTCTCTCCAAGCCTGCTATATCTCAGTAACATATCCGTCATTCTTTCCTTCTGTTGTTTCCCGTCTCTTTTTGTTTTCTACTATTTGTTATTTTCCTATCAACCGTTCCTTTCTCTTCTAGGTTTCCGACACCTTATACTTTACTAACTCTTCCCTTTTCTCGTTTCAACCCCACCGTACATTTTTCCCTCACTTCCTTCCTCTTCTGCTATTTTCCTTGATTTCTACTGCGTATTTCTGTCTACTCATGCCACATCATCCTCTATTATCTACGAGCTGCCATATAACGTCCTCTTTTTTGACATCACTTCCCTCTTATGTTCCCATTTCTTTAGTTTCACTAATACCATTTTCTCTCCTCTTCGCGCTTCCTTTCCTACACTTCGCACCTCCTCTATCTCTACCTTAGCATCTATCCTTTTTAGCACATATTCCACTCCTCCCTTCAGTTCCTTCCCCTCTAATCTTGAACCCTTTATCACTATTTTTCTTTTTCTTTCATATCTCTCTTTCCTTTCTATTCTTCTTTCTATTATCCTTAGCCTCTCTCTCTCATTATTCCCACTCTCCTCTCCACCAAACTCCTGCGTCGATTATTCCATCTTTAATATCCTACTTTTCAATTATGTTACCATTTTGTCAGGCTCCTTCTGCTGTTCTAATTTATCATTTTGCGTATTGTATGTAACGTAAAATTTTCAACTTCTATCAGCCCTGACTATGAAGAAAAAATTAAGAACGGTACTTGGTACTATCTAGAAGATCAAACTGACCATCTAAATTTTGACACTTCAATTTTTACTATCCATTTTTCTCCGTGTATGTTCAGATTTGTCTGAAACAAACAAAAGATTATTCGCGTGCGTAGAGCGCGTGTATATTTTCTAGTTCTTTAGAAGAATATGACACGATTTTTTAATTGTTTGGTTCTTCTTTTTTACTAGGCTGAATTGAAAGCTGCGTTGCTTAAAGGAACTAGTAGCAGTTGTTCGGACAATTTTGTTGGCTCCGTGAAGGCAGTTATTGATCCTAGAACTAAACAGATGACCGCATGTTACACCAGCAACACCGATACTATGGTACACAAAAAATATTACTTATATTGAAACGGAACATAAATATCAAAATATATTATTTTCTTACAGACTGCGGAAGCCTGCTACAAAAAAACCCTCGCTGCAATGAAAAAAGATGCGCACGACCTGCATACTGCTGTTAAGTCTTGTATTCGATTAAGTTGCATTGCTATTGGTCTTAAGAACTGCTAGCGAAAATTCAAAATCAATAAAATAAAACTATCAATGTGTTGATATTAATAAACAATTTGACAAAGTTAGATTGACGAATTTGATTGAATTGACCTTTCCAATATTCAGTTTGTTAAAAAATTGTACCTTTAGTGGCTCTAAAGAGCAACATTCTTTATAAATTGATTATTAATTTTTATTAATTAATTATTAATCAATTAATGTGTTAATTATTTATTATCATTATTGACTTTATCATTATACCTTTATTAGTGTTGCGGAACGAACGTGTTATTTAAATAAATAACACGAAAATTCTAAATCAATCTAAAAAATCTATACTTTCTTCCCAACACTACTATTTTCCAACCGAGGGGGTCACGCCTTCCCCGAAAGGGAAATGGCTCAATGGTATAATGGTGTAATAATAATAATAATAATAATAATAATTAATTCTTTATGATAAATTTTTACTACAGGCTTGAAAAGGGGCCACACAGCGGCCGAAACGTAGCTAATTCAAACTTAAATCTTTGTTTTGGTTTATTTGAACTTTTGCACCAAAAATTTATTTATACATAAAAAAGGTCGAAACTGAAGAAGAATGACTTAAAACCAAAACGGAAACACTCCATGTCCGACTGGAGGTTTTTTGCAATATATCAGATTCCATTTTGGAATTCAGTCATTGGTACGTCTACAAAAAGTCTCTGGATTATTATACCAAAATTTCAACACAAATATTCAACATTCTAATGCATAGAAAAATTTCGAAATAAAAAATAAATTTTGAAATTCCGAACATATGCTTCAAGAATTTGGCTGATATTATAATACCTAATAAAGTTGTGAGAATCGAGGTTAGAATTGTATCTTTAGGCAATATCTAACATCAAAAATTAAAAGAAAAATATAATAGTTGATATTATTTCAATCAAAAAATATACAAATTTGAAATTAATTACAGTTGTTTCCAAACAAACAAGATGAATTTTCAAGAAAAAAGCTGAATTCTCAATTAAAAGAAAGTAATTTTCTACCCACAACTGACTCATCAACCTTTCTTAATGGGAGACAATATACAAAGCATGCAAAGTAACTTCAAAGTAACTAAAATTAAAGTTCCAAGTTTCTGCCAAAATCGTAACTAAGTTACGTTACCAGTTACTTTTTCAAAAAGTAATGAAGCTACCCTAAAAGTTACAAATAACGTAACTTTTCAGCAACTTGGTTCCTTGTCACAAGATACTACCCAACTCGGTTCGAAGAAATCCCAGTATTCGATCTGTGAGTCAAAAAATAAATTTTTGAAATAAAAAAAAAATAAGAAATATAATTCAGAATTAATCAAAATACAATATTATTAGAAACTAAAGAAATAATCTTTTTCTTAAAAAAAAAAGAATCAATCTCACATTTTTTAGAGCTTTGAATTTTATTATTATTATTATTCCCAAAGCAAATTTATGAATAGTTATTTCTAAATTTTATTTTAATGATGTTTCTGTGAGAACACATCCATTAAAGAGAATATTTCAACGTGAATAAAGTAAGACGAAAGAGATTAGGTGTGCAAATAATTCTAGTTTTTCCACTTTAGATCAATAACTCGTAAATATTGTCATGTTGATGGATGTGACGTAGTCTATTTACAAGTTTCACAATATATTACTTTTTTATTATTTCAATAAAGTAAAAAAAACTTGCACAATCGCGCTAATTTATAAATCCTTTCTGTGTTTACTTTTTCTATTTTTATAAGATTTTTAAAAATAATACATTAGGGTGGTACAGAAATCTCTACGCTCAAAGAATGCAATGTTCTTTTGAAAATTATTATTCCTTTTTGTAAAAAATAAAATCCGGAACAAAAATCAATCCAATAAGATGAAATCTTGCACCTTCTCATCGTGAATTTATTTTATTTCCGTTTATTTTCGTGAACTTATTTAGGAGTCATCTAAAAATACCGTCAGACTATTAAGAGGGGGGGGGGAGGTTTGGTCAAGTATTACTGTTTTTTGATAATTTACATAGTAGTTCAACTTTCAAACGGGTAATTGCGAATTATTTATTAATGCAAAAAAAATGAAATGACGACATAAAATATAATAGTTGATATTTTAACCAAGCAAAGATTTTCATTTTCAATCAGAAACAATTGAATTTAGCCACAAAAGAAGAATTTTTAACAAAATACTTGAATCCTCAACAAAGATAGATTTTTCAGTAAATAAAAAAATTCGTATCCAAAATGTAGCATTTTCAAGTCAGAAAGATGAGCCTCCAACCAAGGAGATTAATTTTCTACCCAAAAGACGAATTTTCAACAAATTACATAAATTTCTGACCAAACAGTTGAATTTTTTATCTAAAAACTATCGGCTTTTTACCAAAAATCAAATACTTTAATTTTTGTGACAATAAATTAATTTTTAACACAACAAACAAATTGTATACAAAACAGTTAAATTTTCTACCAAATACTTGAATTTTCTACTAAATTGTTGAATTTTGCAGTCAACAAGATGAATTTTCTACGAAACAGTTGAATATTCAACCAAAAAATATTAATTTCGAACTAAAAGGATGAATTTTCAACCAGGACGATTTATTTTCTACGAAAAAGACGAAATCTCTACAAAATACAACTTTGAACAAAACAGTTGAATTTTTAACCAAGAAGATTGATTTTCTATCAAAAAGACAAATTTTCAACAAAATAAATAAACTTTAAACCGAATAGTTGAATTTTCAATCAAGAAGATCAACTTTCTACTCAAAAAACGAATTTTCAAGAAATTGCATGAATTTATACCAAATAGTTGAATTTCTGAACTAAAGTAGATCATTTTTAACTAGAATTAAAATAGTTAAATTTTTACAACAAAACATTAATTTTTTACAAAAAAGCATATTTCCTACAAAACAGTTGAATTTGCCACCAAATAGTTGAATTTTCTACAAAAGTGTTGAATTTTCCAGTCAACAAGACGAGTTTTCTATAAAACAGTTGAATTTTCAACCAAATGTTTGAATTTTTATTAAAAAGAAAACAAGTTGCAGTTGAAAAAATTAATTTGTAACAAAAAAAATTGACAAAGTAGTTCAGTCTTTAATGAAAAATGTAATAGTTAATATTTCAACCAAAAAATATTTTCATTTTGAATCAAAAACATTTGAATTTGACCAAAGAAGACAAATTTTCAACATACAAACTTGAATCCTCAACCTAAACACATTAACCAAAGAAATTGATTTTCTACGAAAGAAATAACAATTTTGAACAAAATAAATAAATTATCGATCAATTGAATTTTCAACAGAGAAGACTAATTTTATACAAAAACGACGATTTTTTAACAAAATGCATAAATTGCCAACTAAATACTTGAAGTTTCAACTAAGAAAGATAAATTTTCTACCAAAAATGGAAGGGTTAAATTTCCAATTGAAAAAATTAATTCATTAAAAAAAATACAGCTATTCAACAAACTAGTTTAATCCTCAACATGAATGGATTATTTTCAACTAAACCGTAGCATTTTCAATCAAAAAGATCAAATTTCTACCAAAAAAGATGCATTTTTAACTAAGTATATCAATTTTCAACCAAATACTTGAATTTTAAACCAGAAGGAATTCCTTTCTAAAAACAAAACAATGAATTTTTAAGAAATTAATCGAATTTTGAACTGAAAAGATAAATTTTCTACAAAAAAATTAAATAAATTTTCAACAATATAGTTAAATTTCCGTCAAAGAAATAAATTTTCAACTAAAATGATGTATCTTTAACTAAAAGAAGTAATTTCTAACAAAGTGGTTCATCTTTCCACTAAATATTTGAATTTGCTATGAAATTGTTAAACTTCCGTTTTTTCGTGATTCACAGACGTTCTATTATTAGTTCTGGGTTGAGACCTTAACAGCCGCTGACGCTTGGGTAATCCCGTTGCGTCCCCTTGTGAGCCTAAGCGTGACCCCATAGCCCTTTCCATAGAGAGACGACCGCAGCCTTCTATTAGCTGATATCTCTGACTCATTGATGCAGTAATTGCCTGTGAGTGTTAAACGTTTCCCCGCTATCGCAGGTCAGTGATAAAGGATGTGAGTAGCTGTCTCATTATCCTTTCCGCACAGACGACAGAGGGGACTTTCCGCAAGCCCTATGTTATGTTTGTGATATCCGAGGTTCCCATGTCCTATAAAAATTTCTGTTAGGATTTTGATTTCGTTCCTCCCGAGCTTGAGTATTTCCCTTGCTCGGTTAGAGTTAAGCTTTGAGCCCAAGAGTGTTTTGGCCTGTCTGCAACCAGAGACCAAATTCAGGGTCCTTGGGAACGCCAACAATCTTTCCTTTCTTCAGATGAATTTTGGCACATTTATCCAATCCAAAGTCCATGCCAATATCTCCTGTGTACTTCTTGACGAGATTTATGGCAGTTTGAAGTTTGTTGAAAATAAGTAGTAGAAGGTTACGACTAATTTCACGAGAAAAAATAATTTTTTTACCGCTCAGTTCAAAACCTACTGCGATATTAGGCATGACATGAATTTTACGTATTTTTTGTTAGTCTTTTTTTTAAATATGAAACGTCAGAACAAAAATTGCGAACGTAAAACTATTTCACATAATTTTTCAGTAAACAATATTAAAAAATCTATCAAATGTTTTGCGTTAAGTACTCGGGATTTTTTTCAGAAAAAAGTGTTAGGGGTGGTTTAAGGGGGTTGTTGAATACTATTGTAGAGTTGGTAATATAACTTGGGGTCCGCTGAATGTGATTTGGGTGATTATCTCAAATTACAATTTTTTTAGTCTTTCACGTAAGACCCTTTGGATCTGTTCATTTAAAAAATTAGGGGTGGTCTTAGAGGGTTGGTAAATATTACGGATGTATTTTATTTTTAATTGTTCAATTTTTCGAATCTTTTAATCGAAGTTACTTCGGATCTGTTCAGGTTAAAAATCAGGGATGATCTTTGGGGTGTTGAATATTATTATAGGGTTCAAATTATGTTTCGGGGTTGCTAAAGGTGATTTAAATGATTTTGTCAAATTTTAGAATTTTTAGAGTGTGTCACGTGAATGTTCTTTGGATTTGTTTAGGTAAAATGGTAGGGGTGGGTTGCCTTAGGGGGTGTTCTGAATATTATTCTGGGATTGAGAAAATAATTTAGGGCTATATGAAGGTAATTCGTGTGATTACTTCAAATTAATTTTTCTTTTGAGTGTTTCACGCGGAGTATCTTCGGATTTGTTCAGGTAAAAGTGGTAGGGGTTGTATTAGGGGGTTGTTGAATATCATTTTGAAGTTCGTAGGAGCCTGCTAAGTATTATTACGAAGTTATGAATTGAACTTGGGATTTTATGAAGGTGATTTGGGTGATTATCTCAAATTTTAAATTTTGTTGAGACTTTTACGTGAAGACCTTTCGGATAAATTTAGATAAAAAATTAGGGCTGGTCTTAGGGGTTGCTGAGTATTATTATGGGGCTTGGCAATATAGCTTGGGCCTCGACTTGGGCTTTTCCGAAGGTCATTTGGGTAATTATCTCAAATAAAATTGTTTTGAGACTTTCACGTGAAGGCACTTCGAATCTGTTCAGGTAAAAAATTAGCGGTGGTGTTAGGGGTTGTGGAATATTATCATGGGGTCGGAAATTATAACTTTAGGTTTTCTGAAGGTGGGTTGTGTAATTATTTCAAGTTTGTGAATTTTGAAAAAAATTATAAATTTTTCTGATTGTACAAGTCATAAAGAATAGCACATATTTGTTTGAATGGCACGCTTGCTAACCACCAGATATTTCCGTATCTGTGAAATCTGTTTCTGGACCTGTTTTATAATCAGATTCAAAGATGTCATTGGAATCTTCATCTGAAGTTCTAATTTCATTTTCAACATTTTCATTTCGTAGTAAATCATTAAAACGATTCATTCCGCCCATGCTTACGACGATACCCGTGCTTCGCATCAAACGAAAAAAAAGACTAACGTTAGTAGGCGCGTGATGGTCAATCAGATCGATGATGTACTTACAAACTTATAACAAAGGGGCAACGTGCACGAATCTATGCACAGCCGCGTAAAAATGTAAACAAATACCTTAACTGAGAATAGCTATCCCTAGTAATTTCAAAATATACAAAACCGTCGGTTCAAATGCCCAACGCGCGTGTAGTTCCGGGTTAGGATGTTGTACTTTAAAGAGAAAAATAGTATGAATGTGCATGTTCTAAAAAAGGTATTTATTTTTAGATCTGGAGTGTGCAATTTTACGAATAAATTAAAGAAACGTTTCTCACACTTTTCAGACATATTTTTTTAATTTATTCATCAGAAAATTAAAATGTTTTGATATAAATGCTACAAGTAATATAATTTATGTATTATAAAATATATAATAATATGAGTAGAAAAAAGTTTAGAGAAAATCGACAAACATTAAACATGGCCAGCGCAGTCAGGACACGTGTACGTGCGAAGTTCCGTCTTTTTTTCGGTCGCAAAAGGTACAGCTCACTCTTTTGTCTAACACAACGCGTTATGTTCCTGGTCGTTGTTCCGAAAGCCTATCCTAATTCAATATAGCGCCAATACAGGCTATAATATCTTTCCGTAGATATTCATTCTGGAATTCACCGCAGCTTAATCATGGATGCCAAAAAAAGACGCATTGGACAGCGGATTGTTATCCTCGTGACGATGTAGGAACGGCAAAGTTGATCAAAACCATCGGCACCTCCTTCGGCTTGGCTGTAGTGCAATATTATTTGTGATTGACACTGTCAAACACAGGAAAAAATAGGTTTTGTTTCATTTAAATCGACGTTGAGTGCATTCGGGGTCTCTGGAGCCTCCAACCTAATTGCCGCGTAGTTTTCACAATATCCTGAGCTCAACTCACGCTCACAAAATGCTCCACTGTAAAGAAGATATGCCCAAATAACACTAGGTGGCGGTACAGGTGTCAATTTTGCCTGGAGAAACGTGATATACTTATTTTGAACAATGTTAGGGGTACCAGGAGACCCCAGTGCGCTTTAAAAGATAATTGAAAAGTGGACTACAAAGTCTAAAACTTGAGACAAAATTGCAACTTTCCAGCATTATTCTAAAAGAATATTTTTATAAATAATACAAATCTGCCCGCTGCTCGGGCACATTCTCATCGCGCGCGGCTCGCTTCGCTCGCAAGTTTGAACACGCCTACGGCGCGCGACTGTTGGTTCTCGTGCTTCGCGCTCGATTATATATTTACCTCACGCTTCGCGCTCGAAAATTCATTTAACTCGCGCTACGCGCTCGGTCTTTGTGTTTTCCCCACATTTGTGCACAGACCTTTTAAAATTAAAGGCCAAAGCATCGACAACTGTAATTTAGTGATTATGAATTCTTTTTTGTTAAAGCTCCTTCGGCTTTAACGAACACATTTTCATCTCGTGCTTCGCACTCGATTTTGTCCAAAATGCGAAATTTTCTACAATATACATCACTATTATTTCAAATGTATATGACATTTATCATCGCCTGAAACTTGACCTTTACCTATACCGTGCGCATGCCATTCGTCGATCAAAGTTTCAGTCCAATTCGTCATAATAATATTTTGTTCGCCTTTTTGAGTACTATTGATATCCGCCCGTAGAATTTTTAAATATTAAAAAAAAGTGTTCTCAAAATGTGCTCACATTTTTAATTTTTATCCAAAATCGCTGGCTAACGAACTTGACCTTCATTTTAGGACACCTAAAGAGTATACCAAAGCCTAATCCAATCTGTCAATTCTTTCGAAAGTTATCGTGCTACAGACCAAAAATATACATACATACACACATTCATATATGCACACATATATACACGCATGCAGGCACACATGAACATTCGCCAAAACCTGTTTTTTGGGTTCATAAGATCTCAAAACGTGTACATTTGACAAAAACTGGGGGGAAGGGGGTCAATTTTTACAGAAAAATACCTTCTCTGGTGAGAATGTAATAAATTGTTAAAACAATTGTTTCTGTTAAATTTAATTTACCATTGCCTAGCTCTAACTGAAAAAAAAGATTAGATCAATTGTACTCACAAAATTCGAATGATCAACCCATCAGTATTACAGACTTACCAGCAATCAATAATTTTTCTTATCAACTGAAATTATGTTTCATTATTCAATTAAGGTAGATAATTTAAGAGGGATCATGAAATATTTCGCCACCACAAGTATGAAAAGTTAAATTAACAATAGTTGTGAACAAATTGAAAGTTAGCAGTGAACTTGACTTTTAAATTTAAAATGTAATAAATGGAGAAATGTCAAGTCATTCAAAAGCCAATCTGGCTTTCAAAACAATGAGTGCGAGATTTTCGTGATATTTCGTTATACCAATTTTTTTTAGATAGAAATAAATTTTCACTTTTTTTAAAGGTAATTTAACTACTTTGACTTTACATTACTTATAAAACGAAGTTGAACAAGAAAAAAGCTTTTGATTTGCACATAACATGTCCTTGTTTCTGGCTCTTGCTTGTATGCTCGGAAGTTATTATTATTATTATTGTATCTACCTCTGTAACGCATCTTTCAATGTTTAATAAGTCTGAAGGCTTTATATCGTTCTACAGATAATAAATCTAGCAAATAAGGAATTTTTGAGATCTGAGATTATTAATGTTCATGCATCCCCTCTATTTACTATGAAGAATAAATAAAACGTTGTTTGATGTCTATTGGCCCAGCGCTTTCTAAGAATAACCAATCAAGTTTGCAAGATTACAGCTATCACTGCTAAAAAGCTAGTCTACACAATAAGGCCTAGTATATATAATAGAATTTATCAAGTGACGTTTCATACGAAATTCTTGGAAGATCAATTTTCAGTTATCTGTCATTGAGTCTATTCAGGAAGAATGAATATTGTTACGGAAATTCTAATCTTCCTCTTCGCTGGTTTCTTCGATTTGATACGTAAGTTTAATATAATATAATAATTATTATTTATAACAAATTTTACACAATTGTTTTCAAACACATTTATTTTCTCAAGAGCTGCCACTTTGAATTGTTTATTCCTAAAGTATTCAAACATCCTAATTCTCTTTATTTCAAGGTATAAGAAAAAAATGTTCCCAAATAAGTCACGAAACAGTAGCTAGGTCTCGGATACAAGAATAATTCATCGGATATTGGCGGATTTTCATGAATAATCAGTAAACTTCGAGAATAAGTTGACGAACTCGATGTGAAAATTCTAAAATTGTTCATCACTTTTTTTTCGTCAATAATTAAAAAAATATTACTTATAATTATGTTTAAATCTTGGTTCAAATCCTCATATTTGCGTATTTATGAATTACATCAATTAAATTGCAGAAATAAAATTTTTATTTTTTATTCCAGTCTGAAATTGTCAGGAACTGTTCGTTGAAAGTTCGAACTGTTTCTAAAAAATTTCGAAATTAGTTACATATATTTTTCATGGAAATAAGACTCAATATGTCATTTATTTTTCTCCTATCGGGGATCTAGCTTCGAGTTCGTGACTTTTTTACGGATAAACGTTTTCCGTGTAAAAATATTTCAAACATATTGTTAAATTTTAAACTCCTCTATATTAAATTCTGTAAGTTTGAACTAATATTTAGAGTCCTAACCTTGTAATATTGCTTGCATTAATACTATATGTATATAAAAGTTTTCTTCAATTTTCAGAATAAAAATAATATTATCAGTCATGTTTTACGAACAAATAAACATTATTTTTAAGGACAAAATTATGAAACTTACGAAAAATAATTATTTGAACAATAGTTTTTGTAATTGAATTGTTTCTTACTGTCACTTCTTATTCCTTTGTTGTTTTTAATGGTTAAATTTGAATAAATCGTGGTTTGTTTTTCCGGGAAAATATTCTCTACAACCCTACTGTTTCTAATTTCAAAAATAAGTAAATAATCTTCAAGTATAGTTATTTCTCTTAAAAATAATGTCGTTAGAAAAAGTTTTGTAACGATTTCACTCATAAAAAGCTTGCCATTTATTATTCTTTAAAAAAATGTTATTATCAGTGATAAAATTTTTGATCATCATTTCAGGTAACGTTAAATGATTCTAAAATCAAGTAGAAATTAAATTTTGAAAGAGATACAGTTGGGTCCACATAAATAGATCTTTGGCCAAGGATTTTCTTTTCTATTCCGTAGTAGTAAATATGTTATTGAACACGCAATGTCATATTACGCAGTATATCAGCCTATGCTTAGCATTTAAACACAGATTGCGGCAAAATACAATTTTCTTGATCGAATGTTATCTCTCTCAAAGTCTTGATTGTAGAAAACATGATAAAAAACCGTTATTCCAATAACTTATTTGTACTAAAAATCTTTATGTGATGAAAACACCATCAATTGTGAATATATGACTGCCTTCAAATCAAAGGGGTTTGCTTCTCCTGGAATTTGCTTCTTTACACTTCCCAGATATTTCGCGATTATTTTAAGCCCAAAAACAAAAGAATTGCCTGGGTAGAGAATTGTATAGATCCTAATTTTTTCACAGGTTCTTGGTACTTGAAATTGGCTGGAAAGATGCAACTTTCAGAACGATATTTTTCCACTTTTTTCTATATTTTTTGAAAATATTAAAAAGATTTAGTTTCTGGAATCTTTTCAGCACCTAGAGCTCTTTTTGTATGCTCAACTTCACGGTTTGAGGCAATAGATTTCCACTATTAAGTTACTTCCATGAACATATGTTGATTAACCTTTATAGAAGAAAAAAACGAAACTTCAGTTGTCTCAAAAAGCTCGCATGAGATTCTTTTTGCCTCAAAATGATTGCGAGATATTTCAGAAGTGTAAACAGAAAAAAGCTGGAGGTGAAAGCCCTTTTGGGTTGAAGTCAGTCGAGACCCGCCGTGGTGAAACTGACGTACTCTTATGCTAATAAGCTTTCACTCTGACAGAAAAATTCTTGAAAGAAAAATACGCTTAAAGTGAGCGAAAACACGGCAGCTTTAATGTGGAAAGGCAAAAAATTACTATGGTCAACAAAATATGACCAATGTATTCACAGAATGGGAAGGGTCTTTTTCGAAGTGAAGTTTTGAATGCATCATGTCACAAATAATGCTATTAGTATTGATTTTTTCCAAGCAGGGGCACATGATTCCGATATGTCTTTTCATTCTGTATACAATACCCAGTTTACTTTTGTAGTAACGAATTTCTGATCATTTTTATCATTCTGTTGAACTTACTATAATTTACTTGACTGACTAGAATTCTTTGCTATCTTAAATTTTCTTAAATTTCTGAGATTCACATGAGTACACTGAAGTTAACTAGAGTTCACTAGATTTCTCTTATATTTCGATGAATTTTCTTGAGTCATGATGAATTTGTTCAAACATTCTTGAGTCCTTTTGAATTCACTTAAGAAATCTCTTATCCGTTTAAATTTGCTCCAATTATCTTAAATTTATTACAGAGCTCAAGATTTTAAAGTTTTTCTTACTATTATATCTCAAGAACCGTTTGAGTTATCGCAAAAATAAGTCGCCGTAGGATTCCGAGTATTGAAGCTCATCGAAAAACTACTTCGAAAAAGATATTTTTCATTTCATGAATAAATGGGTCATTCGTTCTGGACCAGAGATTGTTCAAAATTGTTGAAAGTTTAACATATTAATGTGCAACAACTTTATATATGTCATTTCTATCCTTCCAAAATTAGGTGCAAATGAATTTCCGGAACATCTTCAAGCATTCCAGATTGAGGTATTAATGGAGGCAGACTCTGCTTTGGAATCAGCTCTTGTAAACAGGGACAAGTTTACACCTATGAGACCCATGTGGATGTTTCCTCAAGGTCCTCAAGGTACGCAGAGAGAAGCAGAGGACTATGAAGTTTATATACAAATGCCAAGAAACCATCATTATGGTTCAAATAAAAAACTCAAATTGAGCCTTGATCACAAATTTGTAAAAAATCTTCATAAACCAATGGTGGCTTACGTACGCTTTAAAGGGAATGAAAATTTTAAAGCAAATTTTTTTCAACTGTACGAAGTCCGTCCTTTGGACAACCTTCTTTCTGTAGGAGACCACGGTCGCCTTTTTATAGCATATCCAGGGACCCGTATCTATACTGCGTTGTTAGAACGCGATGAAACGTATGTCCGATATTCTTCACCGAAAAGACAGCCATGGTGTTGCCTACGCTTACCAGGTGGGAGAAGATGAATTTTGTTGGTGACCAAACAAAAGAAAATACAATAGGTTGCTATAGTAAATGTCTCCTATTTCTGTGAGCTTTGAACCGCACTGTCGCAATCGTCTGTCGCTTCTGGAGCTGAGAAACTGCGTGGGCCAGAAATTCTAGGAATTCCTAAACCGCGAGTTCCTCAACCGAGAGACGGGTGTGTATTAAATAGCATAAATGAATAAATTGATCACTTAACAATATGAAAGTATTTTTCCCCCGACGAGGCTGTACTGTTGCTATAAGAAAAATCTATAATTTGTCAAATATTCGTGTCCATTTATAATTGCGTTCTCATCCTAATACGGAGGAATTACTTTTACGTAAAACTTGACTTTGTCGGTTTTCATCTTTCGACGTTTTGAGTTCCTCTGAGTGAGAATAAATTATTTTTACGAAGGTGTTGGTTTTCAGTCTGTATTCTGTAGTAGTCTGTAGGCACGTTTACTTTTATAAGAACATTTATCGAGTAACCCGTCAAAAATACATTATAAAAAATCAAAAATGGAATTTTCCGGCTAAAATCTGCGATACAAACAGCCAAGATACATACAAATTTCCTGAATAACATTTTTTGGTAAAATGAACAGTTTTTGTTTTGGTCGTGAGAAAATTTATTTAAAATATAATATGCTTTTTTTCCAGAAAGAATATGCGAGTAAGACTTATAGTTTCTGTTTTAATCCTGATAACGCTTTGAACAAAATAAAAATTACAGTTTCAGACAAAACTATAGAACATACGAAAAATAGTGAAAAAGAAATCGCTTGTATCCTTTTTCTGACAGAACTCACGTGTTTTCTTTTAAACCTTTCAATTCTTATTGAAAAATCGAAAATCCAAATTTTCAGCTAAACAATGTTAGGTATGCAAAAAAGGCTATGAAAAAATGTGTACTTTTAAAAATACCTACAAAACCAGATGTAAATACTATTTGATTAGACTCATTGCTATTCATTTAAAAATTGATGAGCCTCGTGGTTCTCAGAATATAAAAAGTAAAGAAAAATACTACAGAATCAGGTAAAATTGTATTGAATAATTTGATTCGATATAGATTTATCAGCTGTCCGATCGTATTTTACTCCAGCCAAACAATCCAATATTTTTATTCAATATTTGCAAGCAAAAAAATCAGTAGTAATCGTCAGACTTGGGTATTGAGCCATAAAAATTAGTATTAGTTTTCCGTCATGTTAGATTTAATAAATTATTTTGAGTTATCAGTGCTAATTAGTATGTTCGGCGGATTGTTAACTAAAAAATGATTAAAGTCAGGGTCGTCTCGAACAAACAAAAAGTGTAGTTTTTTACTCTCGTTAGTTAACCTAATTATAGGCGCACTCATTTGATATAAAAAAGTACGTCTAACTGGGCGATCCGACCGAAGGGTAAATGATTTCCAAATTGGACGTATAATTAATTCAAAAAACGATACGTTAGTTTAAACCTACGAAACGTAACATAATTTTAGACTAGTTGAAACTAGAATTTAAGCATGTTTCAGAAAGGTTCATGTTATTGGAAAGAGACAGGATTTGGTGTCCAAAACTGTCTTACACGCTCACGTGTATTTTAATTTTTTGCAAACCAACCAGGCACGCACTCCACGCACCGGTTTCTATCCGGATGTTTCGAAAAATAATTTAGCGATGTTAGGTTTAACTCTCACCCGGAGTCTTATGCGAATTTTAATTTTTAATTTATCGTGAATATGAATGGTTACGAAGTCAACCACGCTGAATCATATCTAGTTCAAATTCCGAGTACAGCAGTTCTTCGCTGTATCCGCAGTCAATGTTGATATTTGGATCTTAGTCACATCCTTCCTCTGAGTCTGAATTGTGAATCTCGAGGAGTTCTGTATCGAGTTTTGCCTGATGTACCTGCTCGTCCGGATCTTCTGCATCTTTACCTTCTTCGCACTCATCTTTATATCGCTAAAGCCACACTATTATCACACTATACTTGATAGCTGCCTTCTAAGCGACCATCTTGTAAAGGGAGCTTCTATATATTCGGTGATATAATGTCTACCACAATGAATAGGCCCGCGAATTTTGGTCTGCAACGGACGGCTCGAAATCCCCCTCCATTGGACCGTGAAACATTATTTGCGGACATGGTTCTCTTCTCATATTTAGGCATGCGGGATATTTATATACTGTGGAGTGAGGTATTATAAGCAATATGAACTCACTCAGGTGCGCCTCCCAATGACTATAGTTCTCACCTATAAAGAGCCGAATAATGGTTTTGTTGACCCTGATGGTCCTCTCCACCGGATTAGCCTGTGAGTGGAAGAGGGGTGTAAAGAAACGACGAACCCCAAATTTTACATCCAGCTCATTGACGAATTTAATATTATATTTAGTTTCGCTGTCAGAATTTAGAATCTGTGGGATTCCCTACCGCGGCATGACCAAATCGAAGAATTATCCTATTATATTACTTAAGTTTGCTGTCTTCAGTTGTGCCAACTCGATTTCATAAGTCCTCTCGGCTGAGCCTGTTCCAGCTTATTTAATTGACATGTTTGGCATCTTCGAACGAATGTCGCGACATCGTTGAATATTTCGGTCGAGAAATATATATTCGTACCTCAATTACAGGTTTTCTCGACTTCGAGGTGACCAGACGTGAACCTTCCACCGTATTATGTCCAGTACCTACCGGACTAACCTTCTGTTCGGATTTCTCAGATTGTAGAGCCACCTAAGGCTACTTTGGTCTGTTACCACAGTAAATTGGTAGCTCTCTATGTAGCATCGGAACCTTTTTATGACCTATATGACGGCCAAGCAGTCCTGTTCTGGTAATGATTAGTTTTTCTCAGCGTAGGAAAGCACAAGACTGGTGTACGCGATTACGGGCTCCTGGCCGTTGTGAACTTGCGTGACCAATACACCCAGACTGCACCCTTTTGCACAAGTTTGCACAAAAACTGGGATACGGAAGTTTGGGTATGTCAGCACCGACGATGTCGTCCTTGATACATTTTTGGTACCAATACGTGGCACTGGTGCGTTCACTGGTAAAAGTGACATTTTCCGGGGCTCAGCGTGAGCCGGAATTCATTCAACCGATTTAGTGTCCTCTATATCCAGTACAAATGGTCCTCGAAGGTCCACGAGAAGAAGATTATGTCGTCTATGGAGGCGAAGATGTGCGGTTTCAGCTCAGTAGTGACGACGTTACCCATCAACCTCTGAAATGGTGCCGCACAGTGGGGTGAAATGAAAAAGCGATGCTCAAAATAACCTGTAGGTCACAATTCTTCTTCGATTTTCAATTTTTTTTTTAAGTGCCGCATTAAGTTCTCAAGAAATTTGTCAAGGCCGATTTTTCAATTTTTATTTGTTTAGATTTTTATAGAGCTGCAAATTGCGTAAAAAATGTTGATTTTTTAAATTTTTTCTTTTTAATTCTCTGTGCAAATTTTTCTCAGTGGCAACAGGCCTCAAGTTTGATGCTTGTGAGTCGATGGAAGAAAGAAAATGTGTTGACATGTCAAGTTATTTCTTATAAACAAGTATTTGCAACAAAGAGCCAGTATGATGGATTATGTTTTTGTGAAGTATATTTGTGCATCGAAATCGCTCATTCAAAGCAATGAGGTGAAATGTGATCATGAAAATGTGGTATCCAATATAATTTTTTAACTTGATCAACAAATAATATGAACAAATGCATGATTTGAACAGTTTTAGGCAGAAACGAACCGAAGTTTCTTCCGATCGTCTTCGAATTTCATTTCCTGTGATGCACATTGATGTATTTTCGTCATGTGATACAATTTGTTAAATTTATCAACCATTATTATGAACAAATGCATGATTTCAACTGTTTTAGGCAGAAACGAACCGAATTTTCTTGCTATTATCTTTGAATCTCATTACCTGTGATGCTTATTGATTTATTTTTGTTACCTGATGTAATACATTAGTTTTATCAACGAATAATATGAAAATGAAGAAAAAAATCCATGATCTAGACATTCCGGTGTAAATTTCGTACATTCGGTTCGTTTCTGCATAAAAGTGTTGAGATCATACATTTGTTTATAATAATTGTTGATAAATTTAACAAATTATATCAAATGACAAAAATACATCAATGTATATCACAGGCAATGAAATTCAAAGACAATCGGAAGAAAATTCGGTTCGTTTCTACCTAAAACTGTTCAAATCATGCATTTGTTTATAATAATTGTTAATAAATTCAAGAAATTATATAAGATGTCAAAAATTCATCAACATGCATCACAGGCAATGAGATTCGAAGACAATCGGAAAAAAATTCGGTTTGTCTCTGCCTAAAACTGTTCAAATCATGGATGTTTTTATATTATTTGTTGATAAAGGTAACAAATGATATCGGATACGACATTTTCATGATCACATTTCACCTCCTTTCTCTAAACGAGCGATTTCGATGCATAAATATACTTCACAAAAACATAATCCCTCATACTGGATATTTGTTGCAAATATTTGTTTATAACAAATAACTTGACATGGCAACACATTTTTTTTCTTCCACCGACCCACGGGTGCCCTGAGGTTAATTTTTTTTAAAGTCTTGTCACTTCGGAAATCATTGCAGATCTTGATTCTAGAACATTTTGTACGTTCAAACACGCAATGACGGAAATCACAGATGGTACCGTTTTTTAAGGCCACTTTGAAAAAAAATTGGTTTGTTTACTTATTTCTACATACAAATATTAAAGGGAAATTAATTTTTACAACGTCCTGTTAAAAAAAATATATTATTTTTGTAATATACGTATACAGTCAATGTATAGTTGTGAAGTAATAATTAGAAACAAAAATTTTTCTAACAAAAAATAAAAATATTACGTCACACATGATTTCTATTCTAAGAACATATGGCACTGAGTAATTGTTGATCATATTGAGTATGATTTGGTGAATTTTTATATCTACTCCAAGTCGACAGAAAATCAAAATGGACTCAATAGTAACTGAAATTTTTGCATCCTAGTAACTTGTTTTAAATTTCTGAATGAATTGTTCATATTCTGCATGTACTGCACTTCCAAAACAATCTTCAACAACATTCTTGAAACTACTCAATGCAACAACATATTTTAGACATTCTAGATTACTTTTCGCTCGTAATAACATTTCAGTTACTACAAAAGTGCACGCAGTATTTTACCACGTCGTTGAGTTTTGTTCCTTATACAAAAACGGACTCGTAGGTAATATTTTTGTTTGCTGTTAGAAAAATGTTTGTTTCTAATTATTAATTTACAAACATACATTGACTGTGAACGTATATTAAAAAATACTATTTTGGTAACAGGACGTTGTAAACATTAATATCCCTCTACTACATTTGTATGTAGAAATAAGTAAACAAACCAATTTTTTTAAGTGGCCTTAAAAAAAACGGCACTATTTTCGATTTCCGTCATTGTGTGTTTTAACGTACACAATTTTCTAGAATCAAGATCTTCAACAATTTCCGAAGTGACAAGACTTTCGAAAAAAACTAATCTCAGGGCACCCGTGGACCCTCAAACATCAAACATGAGGCCTGATGCCGCTGAGAAAAATTTTCACAGATAATTAAAAAGATTAATTCAAAAATCTACCTACAGGTTATTTTGAACATCGTTTTTTCATTTCGCTCCACTGTGCGCCGACGTTCCAGTGTAGCTAAATGTCTTCATCGAAGGCGACTGTGGTTATGTACTGAGTCGCGTTCAATCTTTCTAATATTTCAGTCATGAATGGTATCGGGTATGCATCTTTCTTTTATACTTCGTTCACTTTACTGAAGTTGATGCACAAGCGATACCCTTTGCCTGCTTTACGAGCCATAACGATTGGACTGCTGTATTCGCTATAGGCCGACTTAATAGTACCCTGATCTATTAGATCACTAGCTAACTCCATTAATGCGTTACAGATCCTTGGTGACATTTGGTCCTTCCTCTGCCATACTGGCTCGTGACCACGCGTATCGACAACGTGCGTCACGTATTTTGCCGCAGGCAACTTACTTGGTTAAGGAGGAATCACCCTTTTCAAGCATTGGTCTAGCCAGACCTTCTGCGTGTCTAAAAGTAAGACTTACAAGTTTTTGGATCTGTCTAACTTGCTCGACCAAATGCAACTTTTATTATTTTTATTTTTCAATTACAATTTCCCTTGCAGTACTCTGAATCACAGTCTTGATTTACTCTACCGTGCTTACCCCAATTGTGAGAAAAATTTACCCCGGCGGTTGAAAAAGACCGCCACCTGTGTTCATTGCTTGCGCAATTAAAATGGAGGGGTCGATATTCAGTCCGCTTTTTGTCCTGGCCCTGGCTGGCCACCCTAAAGTTGACCTGTCCAAGCTGGTAGATGTGCCTGTTGTTGAGGACCGCGAGGGCCCTCGTCTGGGGCTCAGGAATTTTTACAACTAGAATTTGCTTGGTACCTTTCACGGTGTCTTCTTCCTGAGGCTGCTCGTGCCTGACGATTTGCCAGGACGCTGTCCTTAGTGAAAGGTTTAGTCCCTCTAATCGCTGAAGTACCGCAGACGGGTCTTCCAGCTTACCTGGAACCACGCCGTAGCCCACACCATCTTTTGAAGGAACTTAACCCCACATACTTTTAGGTCCGCGGCTTCCCAGGGCCTTGTCTTGTCCACTGTATTATGTAGCCAAGCTTTAGCTACTGGGTTGGCTGGGACAAATACGAAGACCCCTCCCCTACAGAAGGAAGTCTCGAATTTTGGCTCTTGTTCTGGGGACATACTTTGGAGCACCCTCCAGGTGGCCTCCCTGAAGAGATCAAATTGCTCCGTAGTGAGCAGTGAGTCTCGGTGGCTCGTGCCCACCACAAACACCGTCAGGGGGTCAGCTTGTACCTCTTCCTAGGCTTAGCCCCCCCTCCCCGGCGGGGTTTCCTTTGAGCCCCTCTCTCTCTTCTGGACCTTGGTTCTGGTTGTCCGCGTTATGAAAATAGACAATTTCTATGTACTTTGAACAGCTAAATGTTTCTTCTCTGTCAGAATGTCTAAACAAGCTTGTATTGTTCTATAACATGTTTTCTATCACAACAAAATCAACACGAAAACAACTTTGTTGAGGTCACGAAGTGAAAAAAAGTAAATTGTGGAATTCCGAGTTCGGATTCGGATTCAGCGACACGAAATCCATAGGATGTGACTACTCCGGTTTGGCGTAACATCAAATTTTCTCGGCAAGGTTTTACGGTATTGTTCTCTGTGCAGCCCCTTCCCCACCGAAAAGTAATAGGTTCAGCAGACCAAAAAAGATTATTTCTATGTACTTTTCGACGTTGCATCCGAATTTGTGGTCGAGATTGAAAAAAACACGAGTTTTTTGTTATATATTTTTCAATGCAAAAATAGTTGCAAAAACGATGTTCTTTGAGGTTAGGAAAAAGCCTGAGGATTATAGCGGAATTCTGACCTTGGGTTCGGATTTAGCGACCCAAAATCCATAGGATGCGACTGCTCTTGTCCGTGGGACAAACTACTTTTTTTTGTGGGGATGTGTTATTATTCTATTTCCTTGACATTAATTTGGATAAAATATGAATTTCTGAATGAACCTCAGGTCTTGTATTCGACAAGAGATCTTGAGGGGTTCTAAAAGATTCTCATGTAGATACATTTTTTCAATGAGGTTGACGATTCAACAATTTAATTATGTGCTGCCAATAATTGAAGATGCCCTAAAGGGAAAGTCATGTGGAAATCAAATATGCAAATATGCAGGGATGCTTTTGTACGAATTCCACTAACTTTGCAACGTCCATAATTAGATTCGCTGATCACAAAATAAAATTTTCCACATAAGCTCCGGATTAAGAAACTAGACAACCTTGACGGTTGTGCATCTGGACTGCTACAACAAGCAGTCGCATCGTTGTCGTATTAAAAAGGGCTCAATAAGATTGAATGAAAAGCAGTACATTGAGAGACGCATGCAGCTCCAGCCGTGTGGCCAGCTTGGGATCAGCCGCAGTATTCGATGTCGACTCTTATGGTCTTGGTTGGAGGCGTATCTCTGATTCTGGAACAGAAGTTCGTTCCGTCTCCTTGGCCAATTTCATCAGCCTGTTGTAATCATTCAATTCGAGGCGGCGAATTTCCCTGCGTAATTCCAGCTTCCTTTTTTGGAATGCCTGATGTATTTGCTCCATCAAGGTGACGGGCTGTTGGAACTTCAGAAAGATACTCTGCAGGCAGACCAAGAAATCCGTGGTTTTCTCGTCCAACTCCTGAAATCGAGATGTGGATAAACCATTATAGTTCTGATGGAACCATTGAATTGCCATCCCGTGAAGGATAAACAAGATTGCAATGAGTGGCTCCTCGTCGCTAATATGTACCGGAAACTGTACGACTTTTCTCTATACGCGCCAGAAAATTCCCACTTATATTCCCACTTATATTCCTACTTATAGCATTGTTTATTCCTTATAAACTCTCTTGTTTTATTATTTATAACAATTTTTATGAATGAAAACCCTCAATGACCATAATCGATTTATTTGAAAATTAATCTTTGACACAAGGTACAACTTTTTACTTTTGTGACATTTTCTTGTACGATGATGATGATTCATTCACAGACATTTGAACAATATATTCTCTATAAATCCAGTCTTCCTTGAATGATTGCAATTTTCTACCGAAAATTAGAAAAATTTACAACCACAGAACTGTCAACAAATTCTTATTTTTCCTAACTTTGTGCAAACAATCAGGAGGAAATATTTTGAAAATGGAACCAGGCTAGGTCACGTTTACAATTTCAGAATTACACATAAATTTATCGAACTGCGAAAGGAACATCCTAAAAGGTGCAGCCACATCCAAGAATCCTTATTAATTGTGCGGCGCATCCCCAAAAGCAAAAATATGGACACACAAAGAGTTGCATAACATTTTTATTTCTTTAATTAATGAAAAAAACAAAATACTGCTTTCGAGATATTACTTAGTTCTATTAAGTGGTGAAGAGAATAGACAAACAGATAAAATTACTTCATAAGCTAAATACCAAACATGGATTTTGACCCACTTTCAAGTGGAACTGGGCCATAATATTCTACAGAAATATCATTCAGGTTAACAAATTATTATAGGCCAATAAAACGCATTTCCGAAATTTGGCACTAACACTTGTATGCAGGGTGGCCCCTCAAACAGATATTATTGATTGCATGTTTAGTGTTAGAGCTGTGTGGATGTCAGCGGTGACGGAAAGTGTTTCTTCGTGATTAAGTGAGAATTAGTTGAGTGAATAAGCGAATGCGTACCAGTGAAGGGGGTGTGTGGTAGGTGAGTAGGTTTTGAATAAATATTTGGCAAAAAAAAGGATAAATTTAAGAAGCATAAAGTAGGTAAAAGGGAAAAGTAAGGTTCGAGGATAGGTTAGGTGAGTGCGGTCATTTCATAATGGTGCAGAGGGAGGGGGCCAACGTAGAGTTGGGTGGTATAGAGTGTAAATGCTAAATGTTGTTAACAAGAGCGAGGGGTTGTTTTGAAAACGAAAAAGAGAAAATTATATTTTGTTGATCAGTGAGGAGCAGCGGGAGGGCGAAGCAGGCGTTGTATAATAGTGACGTGGTGGAAAAGAGCCACACGGGTGGCAGACGTGTGGAAACTGATAAACGGGAGCAATTTAAAGACCGAACGGAAGGGAAATTCGAACGCGACAGAAAGAGAGATACAGCTAGGCAGTGACCCTGAGATAAATGAAAGATATTTTGCTCCGCAGAAAGTAGAACAAGCGACAGGCGATAGTAAAAAGAGTTGCGGTAAACCGAAAGGGAAAAATTTAAAATTAGAAGATAAGGTGTGACAAAAAAGAAGGTCAAATAGCGAGGGGGACACGAACGTTTTACACGAGTGGATAAAGAGGTAAAGAGATTTGGGCGACAGTGCGGAGAAAACTATTGAGCAAAGTCCCTTCAAACAGAGCACAATGGTTTTAAAATCGCCAGCAAGAAAAGATAAGTCGCAGGGGGAGGGAAAAGTAAAAAAGATAAACAAGGTTATCCTGAGGAGGAAAACAACGTGATAGGAGGAAGAGAAAGTCAGATAAGGTGGCAGGCGAACAGGCAATCGAAGGGGTGTTGTAGCAACTATTGATGGAAGTGAGAAAGTTAGGAAAAGAAGTTAAGGAAGGGAGGAGCCAAATTGAGATGATTGAGGCGGGAAATTTAGCACGAAGTGAGGGAGTGATACAGCTCAGAGAGGAAGTAAAGGAGACAGATGAAAAGTGGGAAAAAGAACTAAAACAAGTACAGGGTATGATAGTAAAAGCTGGTCATTCTCTGGAGGTTTGGGTAATAGATTGTATCATTACAAATCATAAACGGTGAGAAAAAGTAAAGAAGATCGGTGTAGGGGAGCGGGTGGAGTCAGACCCATTTATCTAGACTTGAAAGGACAGATAAAGAGATACAAGGTGGAGATAGGTGCAAGGAGATTTAAAAAGATGATATGGACAGAAGAGTTAAAAGAGAAGTTCAACGAAAATAGTAAAGGAGTTGAATTTTGTGAAATAGGGGTAGAAGAAGAATAGAAAGAAATCTGCATGAGGATAAAAGACTTTCTGCCGGTCAATGAATGCATGAGATTGGGAGGTAGCATGGCGGGACAGCGAACGCAAAAAAGAGAAGGCAGACAATAAAAGATTATACAAAACACGGAAAAGAGGGAATGTTGATATTGAACGATAGGCTCAGGGCAAGAAAAGAGTCAGAAAGTTATGTGAGATGAAGGAGGAAGAGAAACAAGGGGAGTATGAGAACGAAATAAGGGACATAAAATCAGAGGGAGATGTATGAAAATTGATAAATAAGTTCAGAAAGAGAAAAGAAGGAATAAGAAATAAAATAGGGGAAGGAAGGGACACGCAGACATGTTTTCGTAAGGTTAGGATCACGGCGGATAGCATTTATGTATTGCCACATGTAGTAAAGAGTTGTTAAGAGAGAAAGGAAAAGTCTGCGCCTTTTCTATAGAACTGAAGGGAGCTTTTCCGCCAGTAGACAGAGAAACGCTGTGAAAGATTTTAGAAAAAAGAGGGGTAGATAAGATCTGGTAAACAGGATATGAGAGATTCATTCTGAAACGAAAGACCGGTTGAGAGTGGGCATAAAAGAGACGAAGGCATACTGGATAGATAGGGGACTTTGGCAAGGGTGCCCACTAAGCTTAATGCTATTGGCAGTGTTAATTTCAGATATAGAGGAGGAATTACAAAAGGGAATGGAAGGGGGGGGCGGTGGTAGGAGGAAATAGATCCAAAACATTAGCATATGCTGACGATATCGTGCTATTAGCGAAAAAGGAAGGATCGCTAAAGGGAATGGTGAAAAAGCTAGAAAGGTACTTGGAGGGCAAGAAGCTAATTCTAAATGCGAGAAAGCCCAAGATTTTAAGAATCAGGAAAGGAGGCGGGAAGGATAAAGAATTTACATGGAAATAGGAGGGTGTAAAAGTAGATGAAGTGAAGAAATTCGTGTAGCTGCTTTTTTTTAATGGAAGGAATGGCGTGCATGTATGAGAAAGGGTGAAAAAATTGTCCTTAGTTATAAACTAAGCTTTAGGTATTTGTGAAAGAATGTTGAAGGATGATTTTAGAAGAAGATTGATGATGTTTAAATCACTGGTGGCAAGCGTAATGCTGTATGGTGTGGATATCTGAGAATGGAGAGCGTATAAAGGGTCGGAGAGAGTGCAGGAAAAATATCTGAGGTGGAACTTGATGTTGGGAAAATGCACGCCAGGATACTGCGTCAGGGAAAAACTAGGTAGATGCAAAATGAGAGTGAGCGCAGAAAAAAGAGAATGTAAGTTTAACGAGAAAGCGAGGGAAAGTGAGAATCGAGTGTTGGTGAAAAAATGTGTGGTGGAGAAGGAAAATGACAAGGGAGAAGGACAACGGTGTAGAAAGGGATAGATACTCTAGGAGAAAGGGGCTGACAGGTTAGGATGTAAACAAATGGTATGAGAGGAAACAAAAGGTTCAGTTCGTTCTGAACAGATACTGGTTGGATGAGGGGAAGAGATCCTGAAAGTTGTGCAACAGAGGGAAAGCTAAACTGGAACATTGGGTGGAAGGATGTGTAGAAGTGGAGCAAAGGGGATTGAAAATCGGAAGACTGATGCATGAGGATGAGGTGAAACAGGTTGTAGCATGATGGATGTATCTGGAGGCAGAGAAGGAGAAAGAAGAGAGAAGGCTGGAGGAGGAAAGGGAATAGGGAGAGTACTGTACATCAGCATTTCTAAAACTTTTTTCGCTGTTTTTAGGGAGGGGCAGGGCCGCCACCCCGCAATTTTTTCACAATACTGGAACCCAAGTGGGAAACTTGACTGCCGCTCGTGCGGACGGTTGCACGCTTCGTGTGACCTTTCCATTGTAAGGATTAGAGCCGGTTGAGAAAAATTAAAATTTGGTCAAATGTTCATAAATTAAACTTTAATTTATAATCTGCATTCATTAATAGTTAACAAATATTCAGTAACTATTAGTAGTTTGAGATGCACTTCCCGCCATACATGAGATATGAACAGTTAATACGCATTTGTTAATAGTCAACGAATATTCGTTTCTGTCAAAGTCACCTCCATTTTTTTCCCAAACGAACCATTCGTTTGCCGCGAACGATTCTTTCTATCAGTGTACTTACACTCATACTTATGGATAAACTAAAAACTTGCCATGTCAATGCTCAGTCTCTCCTAGCCCATTTTCTTGAGTTCAAAAATGTTTTCAGTTCTGGTGATTATCATATAATTGCAGTCTCAGAGACTTGGTTGAAACCTGTTACCCCCTCTAGTGCCGTTGCGATAGAGAATTATTGTTTACTTCGTCAGGACAGAGAGGTGAAAAGAGGACGTGGGGTATGTCTTTACTTACATGCAAGACTCTCAGGTTACGTGGTTGGTCCTATATCTTGCAGTCTCAGCCGGAGAAGATCAATTGTTAGTAGGGGTGATTTACAAAACCCCCAATGCTAATTATGACAAGGAATTGGAGTCAGATATTTTTGCGCTTGTTCCTAATTACGACAACATCATTTTAAAGCGAGATTTAAATACGAATCTAAATACATCTAACAATCTAACGATTTATTTGAAATCTATGGTTTTTTCTGCTAGTTTGTCTATTGTTCCGCATGATTCTACTCACCACACTAACCGGACTAGTACGCTGATTGTCCTTATGATAGTAGACGATTTAGACGAAGTAACTGCTTATGCGCAGCACCGTATTCCCTTCCTTTCCAATCATGATATGATCAACATTGAATACCAATTATCCTGTAACCTTCTAGTCAGGCCGACTGTGACGCAGATCCGTGGTCCTAATAATATTGAAGTGCAGGAATTTCATGATCACCTAAAGACCTACGATTGGGATAATCTGATTTAATAAGGGGATGCCAACTCTAATGTAAAAGGCTTGTTGCTATTTTAACGGAGGCCTTTGACAAATTCGCGCCACTCTTCGTCCCAAGCTCACGCAAAGAAGATGCACCATGGCTAACAGCAGAAATTAGAATTTGAATGAGGGCCCGGGACTCAAAACGTGGGTTAGCTAACAGAACTAAAAATCCCCTTATTCAAAAAGAATTCCGTAAACTCTGTAACCTAGTACAAACAAAAATTAGAGACTCCCATTACCAATATAATTTCAACGCCATCAGAAATAGAAACAAAAAGGATAATGTTTGGCATTTACTGCAACATTTGCGTTTACACCACCTAATCAGCCTCCTATATTGGCTCCAACTCTAGCCCCGCGCGGAGATCCTTTTGATGATAGTAACTTCTTCTTCTCAGACATCTCCTCGGTGTCCTTATTGGACACAATTTCTGAAGTCCGCTCAAATGTTATTGGCCCAGATAGTATTTATATTAAAATTATCAGACTTGCACTGCCGGTTATTTTTCCGATTATGTTGCAAATTTACAATTTTTCGCTACAGAGTGGAATTTTCCCAGATAACTGGGAAATGGCAGTCATCCGCCCTGTTCCAAAGATCTCAAAGCCTTCTTCACCCAATGACTTCCTTCCCATCTCTATTTTGAACGCTTTGCCTAAGCCGCTTGAACGGATTGTTCATCGCCAGCTGACAGATTTTCTAGATACGAATAAATTAATGGACCCTTTGCAGTCTGGCTTTATAGCTAAGCACAGCACTTTAACAGCGTCTCTTAAATTCACCACCGATATCGAATTGACAATGGATAGAAAAGAAGTCACAGTGGTGGTACTATTTGATTTTTCTAAGGCATTCGACTCAGTAAACCATATCCTTTTACTTCGAAAATTGAAGTCTTTTAAATTGTCTAATTCAGCTATTAAATGGTTTGAGTCTTACCTTAGCAATAGGTGTGAACGGATCAGGAATAGTAAGGGTGACTTATCTAACTGGGTTAAGGTTAAGAGGGGTGTTCCACAGGGGTCTTCTCTTGCTCCCACTCTATTCAATATTTACATTTCTGATCTAGGTGGTGATTTGCAATTCTGCAGATATCATAAATATGCAGATGATATTAAGGTTTACCTATCAGGTCTGGCGTCCGATCTTGAAAATATGCTGGGCAAGGTTCAGATCGATATAGACTTCGTGGCGCATTGGGCTGTGGTAAACAAGCTCATGCTTAATCCTATAAAAACCCACGCGATTGTCATTGGGCCGTCTGCCTCCCCTTCTCTGGAAGTGCTACACTTCACGTAATGGCACGTAATGGCGATATCGAGAAACACCTTTAGAATTTTACAGCAGCTCGATAAAAAGAAAGACTCCCTTCCTACTTCAACCAGGATTCTATTAGTAAGAAGCTTAATTTTACCGTATTTTGATTATGATTGCATTGCATTCGATGACATCACGGATAACTTAAACAAAAAACTGGAACAAGCTCTAAATGCATGTATACGTTCTATTTATAATTTACATAAAAGTGAACACATCTCTTCATATTATCAACGAGCTGGGTTCTTGACAGTGGCTAAAAGAAGGCAATTTTTTATGGGTAACTTATTATACTCCTCATTCGCAGATGAGACCCCTCAATACACATTCAAATTATTCACCTTTGTCTATAGAAATTCTAACCAGGCAAGACTTCGTGATAGAGATTTACTCCTAAAAATTCAAGCTTACAGAACTTGCAAAATGCAGAGGTCGTGCATGATTAGGGATGCCCGCCTGTGGAATAAACTTCCGCCCTGTATTAGAGAGGCTCCTACACAGTATCACTTTAAGAAGAGTTTCTTTAAAGTTTTATTATATAATACAAACTCACTAATAGAAATCACACATTGGTAGTGGCTTTTCTGAACATTCTATACATTTATGTCCGGCTACTTTTGTTCCTCTTGCTATTTCACTATAATGTAAATTGTCAAGCTACTGTGCTTTAATATTTTTTTAGTTTCAAATTGTCGCTTAAGCTTAAGTAGATTTTGATAGATTTAGTACATTTTTGTGGAACTACTGTAAGCTATTATTAAATTTTTGGTTGGTTTCTTCTATTTCTGAGTTTATTACTCACTACTCCTGTCGTTTATAAATGTATTTATTTTTCTTTTATGTTATCAGTCTACGTTTCGGGACCTTAAATTTAAGTAAATACGTTTCATACAATTTTGTTCTTCAGAGGGCTACTTAGCCCTAGGAAATTTTTAATAAATTACAAATTACAACAAATTGCAAATAGTAATATCTATTTTCATATTCACGGGGTAAGCAAGATGCGGCCTTGAGATCCATATAATGCAGGGTTATGGAGGATGCAAAATACAATTTTGGTTGTAAGTCTCAATTCTACAGGATCGTTGGTATAATTTGAATTCATGAATCATGGCAGTGAAGTAAAAAATAATAAAAATCGATGATCAATGACATTCAGTCAAGTTATGGGTTTAAACATGTTGAATAGGCGAATATTCGAACGCAGTATCTGTGGATATTGGAAAGTAGATCCTAGCTGTTTATATCTAAGATATTGAATTTGAATATCCCAGATATCAATCTAGAATGATTATAGAACTTAAACTGGAATATCTTAAATATTATAAATTTTATTCGAAGATAGTGCAACAGATATCCATCTCTGTAAGATAGCACTTGATAATGTTTCCCACGCTGTACATAAAGCATTAGCCTCCCTTACGTTGATAAAATAAAAGTCTTGCAAAGGTGAAATATACCGAAAGTGAGTTCCCAAGACAGGAAATGTCTCATGCATATAATCGCAACTAGAATTAGAATCCATTAGGGCAGTTCGCTCCGGAGTCTGGACGGCAAACGCTCCGATTCTCCATTTGTACTTCAGAAACTCCCAGGTTGATCTTCATATACTAGAAGGCCGTCAAGCGATCTGCTTATCGTAACATTATTCGAATATTTACTCGGAATACGAAAAATTAGATTTTCATCAAAGTCCCAGATATTTCAGTTGAATATTTCATATCTGAGAAATCTAATATCAGAAGATATTATTATTGCCCGGCAATATCTTATATATGGAAACAATATTTTGGAAATCATACGCGACAATATTTAGACATAACGAATCACTATCCTCATTTTCATTGTCTACTTCTGAATATCAAGTTTTCTTCGTACACTGAAGGTTTTCACACAGGTATTGGTTGGACTTCTTACGAAGGATTTTTGACTAATTTACAGCGAGGGATATAAGATAATTTAATGAAACCATTGACACATTAGGAACGATAATGAGATTGGGGTCAAATAATATACAGTGATTTTTCTGTTAGAAGAATATTTTTTGAACTTTGCGGAACACGACTGATCAGTTTGCTTCAGCATAGGAGTATTACTATAATAGAAACAGATTATTCTGTTTGAACCTTTTTTCGGAGTTTCATGTGACATTTTCCCTGAAAAATGATCAAACTACCAACACTGAACATTAATTAAGGTTTATTAAATTGATTTTAATAGAAATTTGACAAAAACAAAAACTGATGCCCGATTGTTACCAGATACTACTGAGATTCAAACTTACTGAATATGATTATACTCCTCATATACATATTTTAATTCACTTATGAGAAAAATTCATATATGTACTAGTGGCATACTATTTTTTAAGAAAATGTACCACAAGAGTAAATTATCTCAATAAAAAACGCTTGTATGTTATATTTTGAATCAGGAACTAGAAGTTTGCATTCAAAGAAATTTTTAAAAGCGATATACATTTTAAAACACCTATATTAAACATAACCGACGTTGAAACTTAAATTATGTAAAAATGACGCATATTTTCTAACTTTTGAAAATGGTTTGATCCCATCGATTTATATAATTTCAAATGGGGCTTGCCCAAAGCGGAAACTTTAAAAATCATTTCTTTTTCCGTAATAATTGCAGTTATACAAGACGGATGGCATAAGCACAGGTATCTTAATTTTTTTCATACTCTGAATACACCCACTTCTAGCAAATTTCAAAACATAAACAACGACCTAGCGTTTTAATTCTTATTGAACGAAAAAAATAATATATAGAATGAAACTAAAAAGTAATGATACGTACCAGCATTTTTGGATTAAGGAGTTAAACACATGTTTCTGACGATTGAGATGGATATAGGTGAATAATTTACCTTTATTGCAACATATTTCATGATAATACATTTTCCAATAATGATGATTAAATGATTGAACAACAAATCTTTTTAAAGCTAAATATGAAAATAGCAATTTTTACATTCTCATCAGAGAAGGTATTAGATTTGTGTAAAATTTGACCCCCTCCTCTTTTGTCAAATGTCCGCGTTTTAAGACCCCTGAACCCGAAACCTAGGTCTTTAAGAATGTGTCTGTCTGTATGTCTGTATGTATGTATGTCTGTCTGAGCACGATAACTTTAGAAGGAATTGACAGATTGGATTGGCCTTGGGTATTCTCTTTGACTGACCTAAAATGAATGTCAAATTCGTAAGCCAGTCGTTGTGCAAATTATAGTTAAACATGACCGTAAGTGTATTCTTACAACAAAATAAGCATTATATAAAGAGAGTGTTTTCTCGTAACTAGATTTAATTACAACAAACCAAGGTCGCAGTTCGCTGTTATTCGTGCCGACAATTGTTATTTTCCTTAACCTTAATTGATATAGATTAGCATTTTATTAGTATATTCCTTATAAGTTCAAATATTCAAGAGCACGCTATATATTCCAAAATAGTTAATTGGGAGTGTTTACGAAGGTTATTTTTCTTTTAAATTTGAATCCGCATTATGAGTCAATTCAAAATAGTACATTTCGAAAGTCATTCGACAGTGAAATATTTATTTCGAGAAACGGTTTACCATACGGAACACTTCGTTGCTGGATTCATTTTGGCACCAGGTGGACAATTAAAGTCTCTTGAAAATTCTGGTCTGTTAGCAAAGGCACCTATGATTCTGAGTCCTGATGGACTGATAGCACTTGTCTCAACGATTTTTCTTAGAAATTCTGGTGTGTATTTGTCACATTGTTGGATAGCAGCAAGAATCCAGAAAAGCTGTGATATTGAATACTTTGTTAATCCAGGCAATTTGGGTTCGGCTTTGTTTCCTTTTGCCCAATCTTGATAGGCTAGGTATGCTACATTCAAGCCTGCGTTGTCATTAATGTTGAATGGTTGTGTTAAGGTACCATTTAACTAAAAATAGTTCAATATTTTTTATTTCAATTTAACTATTCGTGCAGTGCATCTGGTTTGCTATTTACAAGCTCAGACGAAAATGTAGTTATATTTATGTAATGATTCCCTACTGCACAAATGCTAAAAATGGATCAGAAAGGCGGATTAGAAAAGTTTTGCTGGAGATGAATATATTCAAAAATATTTCTTGAAAAAATCCTACGCAGAAAGAAGTGCCAGTTTGAACCAAAAACACGGAGACAAACTTAATCGGATATAATTTAGTCACAACTGGCCCGTTATAAGCGATGCGATCATTGAAAGCAATCGAATTTTTTTTTCTTCGGTTTCAGTATTATTCGTGAAGGCGAAAATTCAAACAGAGCTGGACATCAAAATGAGTTTGTTTGAAAAAAGATAAAAAGTCTGAGACACGAGTTTTTTTCTGTGTACATATACATACCTTAAGGCCGACTTCTTCAACAGTATAACTTCCGTACTGCTTAGTAAAGCAATCAGCTTTCTTAAGATATGTTATTTTTGTTTCTGGAGTCATATAAGCATCCACATTATAAAAAAGATTAGTCATTATTTCCCCTATATTAAAAGAACCAAGGCCGGCATAGTTCATGTATTTTAACGCATCCTTACTGAAGAAAAGACCTTGTATAATTCCAGCGGGGACATCTAAAATTTTTAATTGATATTACATAATTAACAAATTAAACTTATGAATTTCCTACCCAATTATAATAATAATAATAATAATAATAAGAAATAATTCATCTACAATAAACACTCAAAAATCAATTTTCTGGATCTTGGATTCTTACAAGGGGAACCTACACCCTTGTGATTTTTTTGGATTCATACTCCTTCCAGTAATTGATAATTATCAAACATCTATACGTTAAAGTAATAGAATGTACTTTTCGGTAATTCTCAAGGAAAATAGTTTCAAAAAACTCCACGCACGTGATATGGTCCATGATGCGAAATTGGCGGAAATTCCTGCAGAAGCAATCGAGCTGGGATATTTTGGTTTCAAAATCGGCACGGAGAGCTTCAACCCTCTTCAATCTAAGAGTTCTAGATCTCACTTTTATGTACAGGAAGTATCTTTTCTATAATTAATCAGTATTTCAAAGGCAAATTTCAAATTTTGTAGACACTCGAATAGAAAATAATTACAAATAAATTTTCCCAGTTTTTTTTTTAATGAATGGCTAATCGAATATTTTTCATGAACTTGGCTTGTCGTGCAAATTTTCGGAACTAGTTCATCTCCTATGCCAACTTCCTCGATTGTCCGGAACAACCAGATACAGCTTTTTTATAGATTTTATTTGTTTAGTCCAGTTTTTAGTATTAAGTTTAACATAAGTCAAGTGCAAATACGCTTCAATAACAATGATGACAAAAAAGCATTCTTTGCTACATAAAAACCTTCACAAGACGCAAGTTATCAATTTATAAAATCCTTTTATAATACCCTTCTTACGCAGTTTATAAGTTGAAATGTTTTGTTTCTTAAATACTTAGAAATAAAGAAAGTTTCCCCTAAGAAATGTTGACAGCAAGAACTTTGGGGTTGAAAATTATTGAGACTCACCGTTTTAGAGCGCTACCTCCTGATCTAACTAGTAGTTAAAAGACTCGCATTGCAATCCATGTAACGTATGTGAAATTTTTCAAAGCCGATTTTCTTAATAATTTCTGAAAAGTGCACCTTATTACTTTAGGATTTTACAAGTTTGATTTCCACCTATTACTTGAATTAGTACAAATCCAAACAAAATTCCGAGGGTTGTAGGTTTCTTTTGTAAACCCAAAACCCGTTTACAGTCTCATAATAATCTACATATCAATAAAATAGACTTGCCAGGGCCGTTTCCCTCTAAAGAAAAGACAGGGCCTACATTATAAGTTTCACCGTGACGGGTCCAGTGTGATCCGTCTACAGGCTGCCTTAATTGATTAAAATCATAGTAATAAATAAAAACGGACATGGTTGATGCTGCTTGAAAGTAATCATTTGGGTTTGCTTCCGCATTCTTGAAAAATTCGTTAAGAGTCTTGTCATCGAAAAATTCATCGGGATACCCAATGTAATTCTTCATAGATGCAAGTCTGTTTAAAGCATTTGTCCTGGTTTTTTCGTCCATCCATTTAGCCTAAAACAAAAGTATAGGCAACAGTGAGATATGAAGAGATAGATAAAAAATGCACATTACCAGAGGAAATAATCCTTAAACCTATTTATTGAACTGTTGCTAAAGTGTATTAATTTTATAATATTAACATGAAATTTTTCTCTCACAATAAATAGTTTAATATATTAAATAATACCTCCGTAAAATAAGTTGATAAATTTCAAATAATGATTGTGCTCATAATTAAAAAAGGATGAGGTTCCGAATAGCCCTTAGCTCCGATTATTTTGAAACCCTGTATGCTCATGTATTTTCACGCGCTGATTTAGAAAGTCATTGTGAAAGTAGGCACAAATTTGATTTCTATGGTGAAAACCATAGAAACCCCATAAAAATCATTGTTATTCACGTTTATCGCGAGAACCAATAAAAATACAAAAAAAAATTCTAACAAAAGTTGGAGACTTACTCAAAATATATAAATTTTATGTTCTATCCTATTTTTTCGCATAAGTTAAAGTTTTCGAGATATTTGATGATAAAAATGAAAATTTCATACCTAGCCTCTGCCGAAAACTTAAGTGTTCCCGTGACCAATTACTGCAGTTATATATTTTTTACTCGATTTTGCTTACGTCTCCCAACGAGACTTTAGGAAGGGGTTGGCGCTTGACCAACATTATTTCTGTGGCCAGACAATGGAGAGCCTTCCCGCCTGCACGAGAAGTTGGGAAGAGGAAGGTGTTTTACTAACATTATTTCTTCTGATAGAAAAAAGTATTACCAATAAAAAATGTATATTTCGAATGGGTCTATAACTCTTGTCTAAAAACTTTTCCGAATTTTTTATATTTACCGAGATAAATTCGAAAAACCATGACTTTCATGGGTTTTCCATGGTTTTCGTTATGAAAATCAACTTTGCGCCTGTTTGCATTACTATTTTCGTAATCACCGCGTGAAAGTACGCGCGTATGCAGCGTTTCAAAGAAATTGAAGGTAAAAAAATATATATACGTCTTCCGCAGGGGCTAGGCGTGCAATTTTCATCTTTATCATCAAATGTCTGGGAAAATCTCACGCGTACAAGAAACTTGTATTTTCATTGAGTCTATAACTTTCGTTAACAATATTTTTCGAAATTTTAAATCGTTCTCAATAGACTAATATTTTGCAAGCATGTCGGTTTCGGTCCCGCGTATAGTGCGAGAAAATGATAATACCACTACTGCGGCTGTACTTATAAATAATTTTCCAATTTTATTTTTGAAAAAAAAACATATGAAATTGAATTTTTACTTTAATTGAATATAATTTGTAAATATATTATATTATAACAAATAATTCGATTAAAAGGCATTAGATAACAAATTAAAAAATATACTTTTCGAAAAAATTACTTTCTGGATAATTCTTTGTTTAAATCATCGCTATTAAATTAATCATTTTATTCTTTCCTAGAGCATTTCGTATTAGAAACTAAGGCATTTTCAAAATATTTTTTGCACCCTGGGAAATGTTTTTAGGGGGAGATGCAATCGAGATAATGGGTTTTTATTATCTAGGCACTATTAAATAGCTCATATGAACTTATGTTACACTTGCTAAATGAAATTGATAAATATGAAGTCATATTCAATTAAAGTGTATATTGATCAAATAAATCACTGTCAGTGAACTGAAATAAGGTGATAATTACAAAGAAGTTACGTGATTTACTTAAAAATAGCATTCATCAACCTTTCGTAAAAATGTATGTAAGAAAGAAATTCCAAATAAAGGAGCTGAAAATATTTCTGTAGCTTCTTTTGGGACATTTTCTTGTCATAAAAAATTCTACCCACGGTGCGGGCACATTCTTATAATTTTTGAATATTAATGTTATTTTTCAAATTCAAAAAAATATGCCTTCTATTAAAAAATGGTCCAAAGAAAACTCGTACATCTTTTTAGGGTAAATTATTTTATATTCAAACATTTTTTCATTTCTTAGAGGTTGATTTGTTATTTAATGCCTTTTAATACAAATATTTTTTACAATGTTAAATATTCACAAATAATGTTCGATGAAAGTAGAAAACCAAGTTCATTTCTTGCTTTTTGAAGAAAAAAAAAATTTATAATATAAATTCATGGATATTTTTGAGATGAACAATTTGGGTTCTAAACATATTTCCGTATCTTGCATAGTTAGAACGGAAAATATAATTTTATATTTTTGATAACATGCGGATGCCTCTTGTCTTCAAAATGTTTTTGAGGATTCATATATTTAAGAAAATATAAAAATGCTTGTGACATGATTTGCATGATTCACTTAAAAAATAGTCACTATCCGCCGGACTCTAGCGTTTAACAACTTTTCCAAGAAGGGACAAAAATGATTTTTCTTTTTTTACATTTAAGCCCGTTTTTTTTCTCAAAAATTTACCTAATGGATTATTTTTGTTTGAATGTTCGAAATATACGTGAAAACCCCTATAGAAATTATACAAAAACCCTGTGGATTTTCAGTTATTCACAAAACTAGTGTCGGGCTGTGAGTAAGCGCCAAGTAGGGGGTTCCCGTTCTGAAGTGGCAAGTCGATCGCTCGAGCGCTAATACTCAAATATCGATATCTCTGAAACTAAGGCCCAGTAGATCGAACAGAAAAACACTTTACTAATGGATTTTAAATATCGAAAACTTCACTATTAAAAATTTTTATATTTAGTTCAGAAGCAGATGGTAATATGTACTTATTGAACTACACATCTCCTGAGTTTTTTTTCTTGTGAACCACTGCTTCAAATTGAAAACATTATTTTTGAAAAATCGACGTTTTGCCCTTTTCTCGGAAAAATGTACGAAAAAATGTTCACATAAGAGTCTACGCATATAGAAAAGTTAAAAAAAAATATTTCTTGCGCCTTGTGATATCTTGCATCGTTTACAAGCAAAAATATATAATTAAATTTAAAATAAAATGTTCCCGGCCTTAAAAATGGTTACGCCCCCCATAAAACTGATAGAATACTGTCCTTATAAGCAGAAGCTGTAAACAAACATAAAGTACAATTAAAAAGCTGTGGTATTACAGAAAATTTTTATCTTTTTTGGTCCAAATTTAAAAATATGAAAAGAAGATTTTCAGGAAAACCTCAGTTTTTCCCATACTTTCAAAAAGTCTTTGTTAATATAATAAGATATTTTATCAGTTTTATGAGGGCTAAAACATTTTTTAAGAACAGGGAATTTTTTTTTTGTGATAACATATTTGTTTTTGTAAAGGATTCAAGATATCTTAAAAGAGAAAGAGGTGTTTGTTGTAGAAATGGTCTAGATGTGTAGACTTTCATCGAAAAATTTGTACCTTTCGTTGTTTCCGAAAAAAATGAGAAAAGTCGATTTTATAAATAATTTTTTCAATGCGAAGCATTGTTTTATTAAAAATGAAACTTCATGGATCTATAGAACATATTAGCACCTATTCTCTAGATTGAATAGAAATTTTAGAATCACACTCAGCAGATTAGATTGATTTGAGTTTTACTGAATCGACGCATAAGGCAAATAATAAATAAATCAGTTTCTGGGATTGACATATAGACATAACCTTAAAATGAAAATCCCTTCATAAAAACAGAAAGAATATAACAGCGATCAATTTCAATGCATTCAAAAAGTGACAGCAATATATATGATGAATAACAAATTTGTTTCAAACAAAATTATTTTTCTAACAATAGCTATTTAACAACTCAATGTTTTTTCAAACTCTTTATAACATGCCTTAATTGGTGCCCAATCCCAATAAACGATGGCTTGTTTTGTTTTTGGAAAAATTCTCTACAATTGTACCTGCTTCAGTTTGTTCAAAATAATTTGTTCATTCAACCAATTCTAAACAAATTATTTTCAGTAAAATTCTTGAAATATAATAGAGTAAGTTTCACGAAGCATAATGAGCTATTGTTCATTAAGACTAAATGAAACTTTTATTTATACAACAGGGTTGTTGAATGATCTACATCATTGAAATTTTCCAATATGTATTATCTGATTTTGAGATTGATGAATAAAAAAACTTCTCCGATAGATACAATAACAAATAATACAAAATGAATAAAATTTCAAAAATTATCTTTATATACGACTGTTTTTTTCATGGGTTTTTAGTTTTGAATAATTTTTCATTTTAAAAGATTGCATGCAAATTTCTTAGTAATACACATATGGGCCGAATTTCCCAAGTAGATTCTAAAACCCCAATTTATTCAATTGAAGGGCATTACATTCAATGAAGCGCTTTGACATTAAAGTATAATTGAAACTATACTAAATCTTGACTGAAGTCAATTTCGCAAAACTCGACTCAATCTGAACTTGATTCGATTCAAAAAATTTGACTGATGACTCACGCGGTGAGTCGAATCGGTTTTTTTCGAGTCAATTCTCAGTTGATTCAAAACACAATACTCATACTCAATTCAATCTGAATCATGCACAGCACTATTCAAACTTTGAATTTGAAATCCCATCTTTTATTCGCCAATTTCAAAAGCAGATAAAATATAATTGAAAAATGTTATTGTTGCAAATCATTGAAATTTTTTGAACAAACAAGTTATTGTTGAAAAAATGCAATCAGTAAAATTTAAATGAATTTTTCAAGGAACCAACTGTGCCATTATTCTTTTAAATCGGAGAAAAATTAAGATATGTTATAAGGATTACTGCCTGTTTCAAAATGTATTGAAATTGATTATCATTATATTTCTTTCTGCTTTTAAACAGGGCTTTTTAATTTAAGTTATGTCAATGTGTCGATAGAAAAATTCGATTTATTTATCACTTGCCTTATGTGTTGATTCATTAAAATTCAACTCAGTCTAATCTACTAAATCGGTTTAGACAATTTCGCCAATATAAACTTCAATAGGTTCGTAAAATTTGAATCATGGCTCACGTCAAGATATCTGTTCTGAGTCGATTATAATTATTTTGCACATCACTAATAATCTACTAATAAGAAGTACGTATGAAAATATTTCATTTTTGCTTAGAAATCTTATTATTTATAAAAAGGGGCTTCATCAATTTCTGCAGGTTATTTCCCGACTTTCTTGTACTTTTCCATCTCTTACCTTCGGGACGACTGTATGCAAATTTTTATCATTCAGGTTTTTCATTACTATTTTTTATCCCGTTTCATCGATATATTGTTCCTCTTTCCCTTTTCATTGCTTCTTAATCTCATTATATTTCCAATAATTTAATCAATTTCTCACAAATTTATGTTTTTTTTATCCTATTTTCACCTTACAAGTAATGCTTTAAATAGTTCATGAGAAAGTCTTACCTTTTCTATCACTTTCTTGAACTGCTTTTCGATATCAAGTGCTAATTCTAGTGCACTTTTCTTCGATGCTGGACTAAAATACTTCCTGACATATAGAGCACCAACACTCAATTTTAGGTACGTCATAAGTGTCTGCTCGAGGCAGTCTTGTCGTCTATCTTGTATTTTATTCTTACCGTTCAGCATATTTGTGTACTTCAATTGTCGTTGCCGAATTGCTGCGGTTAAATAGTCTAAGTCATCCTGAACTGCTTTCCAAATTTGGTAATTAGCCTGCACTCTTGTTGGTGTCTTCTTCATCAGTTTTTCGAAATCTCCAAAAAAGGAAGGCACACCTACTATTATTGTTTCATCGTCGCCTATTACAATGTTGGATTTAATAACTGAGTAAAGTGAGTTGAAGTATACCTTCCAGGGAATACTCGCATAATTTTTTTGTAGATCTTTCACCATCATTCGTGTATTCTTTTTATCAGCTTCACTTTTAGAGATCTAGGTTTTTAAGATATTTTAAAAAACGTATATATACAGGGTGTCTCAGTACTCAAAATACATTTCTGTATTTTTGAATTCCTCATAAATAGTGGAGTCAAAAACAATTCTGAAAATTAGTTATGATGTTAATAATTCATAAGTGCATAATAACAAAAGTTTAACCAATCAGAAGCACGTTCTAGATGAATGACAGTTCGTGTGCTATTGGCGAGAGGGTGGGCGCAAAGAACCTAAAACTCTGTAATTTCACATCTGCAGGAGGTTGTGAATATCATTGGTGCAAGTCCACACGGCAACTGCGCGACAAGATATAAATTTTAGAAAATATCTCCTTCTTTAGAATATACGTTTATTTATTTTACCTTCTTTTGGGTATTTTGAATTCTATAGAATTCAAACGAAATCTTAGAATTCAAACAAATTCTTAAAACTCAAACGAATTCTTAGAATTCAAACCAATTCTTAGATCTCTCTTAAACTCCTTTGAATTGTTTTAAACCTTCAAATCTTCACAATAAGCCATTGATTATTTTGAATTTCTCCAAGTCCTTTGTTTTCCCTAAATTCTCGTAAATTCTGTGAAAATATTTTTAATACTCTGAATTCTCCTGAATTCTCTGAAATATTTTTAATTCTCTGAATCCTTTTAAATTTTCTGATTTTTTTAATATTCTCAGAATCCTTTCGTGTTCTTCGAAATCTGTTGTATTCTTTGAAATATTCCAAATTCTCTGAATGCTTTTGAATTCTCTGAATTCTTTTGAATTTTTCTCAACTCTTTAAACTTTTATGAATTTTCTGAATCCTCATGAGAAGAGTGAATTATTTCAATGTTTTTTTCATTATCTTGAAATCGTCACAATACACCTTGAGTTAGTGGGAACTCCTTCACATCTTTTCAATTTAAAAATTTGTGTGGAAATCTTCAGAATACTTGTTAAATTATTTTAACTTCCTTCGAATATTTGAAATTTTGTATAAATCAACAGAATTCTTGGAATTCACATGTACTTCTTTGAATTGTTTAGAAGTTTTTTTAATCTCCAAAAATCTGTGCTATACCTAATGAATTTTTTCCAATTTTTCCATTTCTTTCGTATTCTCTGAATTCTTTGAACTTCCTGAATTTTTTTAATCCTCACGAGGTTATTGATCACTTTTAATGCTTTCTAATTTTCTTGAAATCATCAGAATAGACTCTGAATTAGTTTGAACAACTTTATATCTTTTGAATTCTCAAAATCTTTCTAAATTCCTCTGAAACAATCAAACCATCTTCAATTTTTTGTTTTTCAAATTTTAATCATATTTCAATTGTAATTAGTCAATGAATCATACATCACTGGTACGTGCATGTACGAAAAAATGTTCAACTCAATTTTTCCAGGGGTGCAATTTCAACTATGGACACATCCAAAGAATAATTTTTGAACAACATCCTTACCGATAGGTTTTATTTCACTTCAAATAGTTTTTCTACTAATCAAAGACCGTAATGAAAGGCGAAGTCAAAAAATTTCGACCAGGATCTTCGTCTCAGACAGAAATTTTCCCCAAAAAAAGTATCTCGGAAATTTTTTATATATGCATGCAAAATTAAAGATTGATTCAGTACTACTTATATTATTACTCGTTGAAATCAGTCAGTTAATTATTTAACTTATGTTCAAAAAATCATTGAAATAGTTTTTCCTTCAAGGAATAAAACAGACAAGGCTTCATTTTGACGCCTGATTAGAATTATTGTTGCTGATTACTAAAACTTTTCGATTTCTGAAAATATTGCATTACTTCTGATGGCATGATTGAATTTTATCTTTTAAAAGGGTTTCTGGTAGCTTTTTGAATAGCTATAACGACAGGCAAGGTATCTTTTTGAAGTAAAACTCAACTATCATTCATTTTTTCAAAAAGGGGCTAAAAGTGAGCAAAGTTGCGATATTAATGAAACTTCTCCTCGCTTTCAGAAGATAATGCATCACTTCCAGTTGCATGATTGAAATTCATGTTATAAAAGTTTTTGTGGTATTTTTTCGATTGGGAAAGACAACGGTAAAGGTTGTATTTTGACGATAAACTTTCATCTATTTTTAAAAACAGAACAAATGCCATCGAAGTTTGACATTTTTTACAATTCTCATGATTTCCAGAAAATAATGCAGTACTTTCGGTGACATAATTGGAATTAATATTTCAAAACTTTTTTGTGTAGTTTGTCGAATAGGAAAGACAATAAACATGTTCTCATCATGACGACAAATCATAATCACTTTTTTAAAGAAGAAAAAAGCTCAACAAAGCTGGGAATCATTGAAACTTTCCATTATTTTAAGGAAATAATGCATTGCTTCCAGTTGCATGATTGAAATTTAAATTTTAAAAGTTTTTTCGGTATTTTTTCACTTAGCGAAAAAGAGTTTGTTATCAAAATGTGACCTTATATGTTGCTGTCCCTGTTAAAGAAACTAATCAAAGATCAATTTCAATCATGTTAATTCAATAGAATTTAGATAATATAAAATAATTTAGAGGATTCAAAAGAGTTAATAGAATTTCAAAAGAATTCAGAGGATTGAGAACAAGTGAACTATAAGAATTTGTTTTAATTCTACAGATTACAGAAAAGTCGAAGGAAGGTAATATAAGTAAACGTGTATTCTAAAGGAAAAAATATTTTCTAAGATTTATATCTTGTCGCGCAGTTGCCGCGTAAAGTTGCACCAATAACATTCACAACCTCCTGCAAATTTTAAAATACATGGCTCCATTTTTTTTGCGCACACTTTCGTCAATGACACATGAACTGTCGTCCATCTAACGCGTGCTTACGATTGGTTATTCTTTTCTTGTTAAGCAATCATCAATTATTAGATTTACAACACATTTTTCTTATAATTTTCGACTCCATTTTTTAGGAGGAATTCAAAAATCTAAAAATGTACCTTGATTATTGAGATACCCTGTACATTTTGGTAGCTAAATTGTCTTTGCAAAATCTGGATTTTTGGTAGGACAGATATACAATTATTGAACTTAAGCAATGAAACAAATCACAGTTAAAGCCTCGGCAGAGATAACGTTGGATAAACGAAAATATTTTGGTTTAAAATTATCTTTACTGTATGACAAGAGATTCCTGTCCAAGCAATTGTCTGTTCTATTCTATAGTATATATGTCATCTAACAAGTAGCATCTTATAAGAAAGTATATTAATATATGCTTAAACCAGAGATTCTAGAAAAACAGTATCTTGTTGATCCAACGTTTTTTCTGCTAAAGCTTCTGTTACAGAAAAATAAATTTCAGCAATGACATGAGAATATTATAATTTGCACTTACAGTGGCTAGATCAATTTCAAAATTGAGAGATTCCTGTAATTCATTTTTAGCTTTATCTCTATTTGCACCAAAAAGAACAGCTATGTCAACCATGTAATTTAAGTAGGCATTGACCTTCGGGTCTTTTAGCCCTTTCACTAAAAATTCACATCATTTATAACTTGGAAAGTGAAGAAGTAACTTGCACCATATCCCAATCTCTGCAGAGTATAAGTTGACTTTTTTCATTCGAAGTTTGTCGCATTCCACGAGTTTTCCAGGACAGGCCAACCACCTAATTCTTCTAAATCATCAGATACTCCACGGAGATTATTTTTTTCAATTGCAGCTATAGAAAGAGAAAAATCATTTTTTCTTACACAAACATTTCGTTATAACAAAGTTCGGAGTTTAAAATATGCTTACCTGTGTTCGTGCAAGAGTTGTAATAGTTTTTCGCGAGTGTGGTCCATCTTGGTTCATTGGGTTGAGCTTTCTCTTCAAGACTCTTTTTCAATTGCTCCAGAATTTGGTCATTTATCATATCGTATCCGTTGACCCTAACCTTGCCTTTCGGAATGGTTGTGTTTTTTAAAAATGTACCACAGACAAATTTGTTAAAGTCATCGCACGGTGCTACATTGGGGTCCATATATTTCGAAATCGTAAGTGCTGAAAAATATAATAGCAATTGTAAGCCCTAATTATAAAAAAAGAATTATGATCTGAACTTATAAATCTTTGCCATAAAGTTCAGAATAATACAATCCGACGACTAATAGAATTTCATTCCACCTTTTGAAATAGTTCATTTGCGTGGTACGAAAATATAAGAATTTACTGATCCTTGAACTTTACCGTTCATTATTGAAAATCTACTGCGAAATAAATTATTGTATATTCTTTTGTTCATTATCGAGCCTTCTTGTCAAGAATTGTTTGCGTCAGTTCAACAGAATGTAGGAATATTGTGCTTTTTGATTTGATATTATTACAACAAAATAGTTAAAAATCCCTAAATGATTTGAAAAATGTCATATAGGTCATTGCTCTATACGTAAGAAAATGATGTTTTATATAAAAAATTCGGAATAGTTTAATAACCAATACAATTATAATGTAGGCAGCACTGAAAAGGGCGGCAGATGAATAAAAAAGCTCAACAAGAATCAATAGTTAGTTTAAATTTTTCTTTATAAAAATCTGCCCGCAGTGCGGACATAGTCTACTCTCGCGCTACGCGCGCGACTCGCTTTGCTCACAAGTTTGAGCGCGCATAGGGTGCACGTTTGTTGGATCTCGCGTTCGGTATTTCTACTTCCTCCACTTGATTCGATCCAAAGTGCGAACTTTTCTACATGATGTTCAACTCTATTACATCCAATTTATATTATATTTATGGCTGCGTCTAGTGGTCCCGAAAAATTCGGATAGTTGAAAAAGGGGATGGTCTAGTCGTCCCGAAAATTTGGAGTAAAGCTTAAGAAATTATTTCCCTACTTATCCTGAATTTCCGGACGACGAGACGATATAGACAAAAAATACGCATTCTATCCAAAAATACTTAAAACGAAATCTGTAGATGTTTTTCGGATCAAAAACTTTTGTTCATCAATTTTTTTCATAGCTTGTGTCGTTTGGCCAAAAATTTAATTTTTTTATTTCTGAGGTTATTTTTCACAATTGAAACAAAAACTACGCGCCATATTAAAAAATCATTGATAACATATTTGAAGATCGTCTTTGGTTGAGCAAATGGTTCATATCAATTTTCATTTGAACCTTTTGTCGTTTCCCCAACAAATTTTATTTTTTATTTTTAATCGTATTTTTTACTATCAAAACAAATACTACTTCTTCCATCAAAAAATGATGGATGACAAATTTGTAGATCCTCTTTGGAGTTTTTTGCGAATAAAACAAAAACTACCCGTCTGATCTAAAAGTGGTTATAACAAAATTGTGTAAATATTGTGTTTCACATTTCACATAGCTTGACTATACTGGAATATTTTTTTTCATTATTTTTTTGCTGGTTAAAACTAGAACAATCAATAAAAGAATCTGAATCTTTTATTTTTTAAGAAAACTCAAACAGTTGTTATGATAATCTTGTATGGCTTTCAAAAATCAACGTTTTTCTTAACTTTTATTGTTACAGAGGCTATAACTCTGATAATTTTGTTGTAACACAAAAATAGTAGAAATAAATTATTAAACTTTCCGAGTGTGTAATTAGCCGTTCTTAGAATTTTTGAATCTAGAAAAAAATTATCTTTAAAATATTGAAAATGCTCTAACTTTTTGAATTGTCGTCTAAAATAGTGGCTGACGAACTTTACCTTCTGTTCTTGGCATTCAAAGCGTGTATTAAAGGCCAATATATACAATAGATTACTTTTATCACAAGTTATCGTGCTCACAGGCAGACGAGTATACACGCATAAATACTTATATACATGTAGCATACATACAAACAGAGAGACAGACACTTTCGTCAAAACCTGTCCCAAAACATGAACATTTGAAGAAAAACTGGGAAGGGGGCAATTTTAGACAAATATAATACATTCTCTGATGAGAATGTAAGAAAGAGAGAGATTAAGGACTATATTTAATGAATTGAATACTTTTTTCGAATCTCTTATTATTCGAATAGCAGCTAATTTGATTCAATTACTAAGTGAATAATTAAATTTTTTCAAAAAATCAGGCTGCAAAAAACATAAATATTTGTTAAGACTGCTACTTAGTGAATATAGTGATATATATATATATATATATATATATATATAATTAGGTATATAATATAATAATATCATATATAATATTATATAAATAATAATATTATATATAATTAGGTATCAAGACCTTAGAAGAGAGCTGCAACGACTGTACCCAAAATATTCGGTACGAGTAATTGTCCTTGTGATAGGTCCAGAGCATCCTGGTTATCAACAAATTCAATATGTTGCCAATTGATACCTTCGTGATTGTATTCCTCTTGCTCCAACTTAAAGATGTGTTGAACGAAAAATTGTTGAAGATTCTCGTTCGCGTAATTTATACAAAATTGCTCAAAGCTATTGTGATTGAAATTCTCGAAGCCAAATATGTCCAGTACACCGATAGCACTGCGCGATGTATTTTTCGGTCTAAAGATGGCTTCGTTGATTTTTTTTACTATGTGTATAAACAGTCGTCCATAGATACCTTTCACAAATGCATCTCGGATGTCTACAGATTGTTCTCTTGAGAGTGTTGATACCTGAGATCAGAAGAAGATTAAGTCACGTTTCTGACGTTTTTTACGTGAAGCATATTGTGGCATTCTGAACCTGATAAGTTATAAGGATTATCTACAAAGGTTATTTGTCACAAATAATCAGTTGTGCTAAATAAAAGAGAAACAAATTTATGTAATGTTATGCTTTAAATATTTACCACTGTCTCACCATGCGCGAAGATTGTCCGCCTCGTAAGAGCATCTATCAAAGACTGGAAAGGCACGCCTAATAATTGAGCTACCCTTTTCACGTTTGTTTGCTCAGGAATTTCTGTTGCGTCTAAATTATCTGAAAATTAAATGTTTCGTACATTGAATTCAATTTCACAATTGAGAAATCGGTTCATTCTATCTTCTTAGGATGAAAAATACAAATATGTAGACCTTCATGAAAAAGAGACGTTTTCCGGTTGCAATTTCCGAGATATTTGCGTTTTTGTGACTGAAGGACAAAATGGTTGACGTTGGGAAATGGGTATAACGGTAATTCTCCACGTACACGACACATTTGAAATAATAAAATTAGTTACAAAAAATTTGACAAAATTGTATTTTGTAGTTTAAGTTAGATTTGGTAGCATTATTAAAGGGCTTCTGAAAGTATTCACGCTACAAATTTATTTGAAGCATTCCTGGAGAATTTTGACATCTTGCATTTTCCGTATTCCTCTCACTAAGGCTGGTTTTTTATTGAATAAGGCAATGTAATAAAATGTTCAACAATAAAAAAGAAAATGAATAACAATAATTATCTAAGACAAAAACAAAACAGATTTCGAAACAACATTTTTTTCAAAATAAAATGAATATCAAAACGTTAAAATATTACATTATTATATTTGCTGATTCTGATATCTCTGTATATACACTAAAATTATTTTTCTAAAAACCTTACTTTTAACGAAGTGTCTATTCGTACCGCCGGCAGAGAGTGCATAGTGGCATGATTGATGAAAATGTTGTCCATCTCCCCCCACCATGTATCCCTTTCCAGGTCCCCAAACGATTTTTCAAGATTCTGTACGGCCGGCCGTGCCAATAGCCTCAGCCTACTTTTAATTACTTTTTTGGGAAAAATTTTCGGGAGAATAATAGTTCATTATCATCGGGTCTTCCTGAGGAGAAGCCAAAAGTAAGTTATGTCAATTGAAAAAAAACGTAAAAAGTCTTCCTAAAGTTCTAAAATAGGAGGGATCAAAAAATCATTTGATAAATTGTCTTATCCCGCTCTAATATATATTTTTATCATTCATTCATTTAGTTTTATTCTGCAATATGAAAGTTATTACCAGTTACGTCGATTGATACTAATTCAAATTCGCAAGGTTTTCTGCAAACAAAACCTAGGCCGGTTTTGTTCCTAGCTAAACAACAACTAAGGAGTTGCCAGCTGTTTGCCGACAGTCGATAAAGGTTATTTTCTATGCTACGATGCCACCAGTCGATAATTAGTTACCGGCAATAGATGCCGCCACAATAGAGTCAGCTAAATTACCAGGAAGTTCAAAATTGTAACAGGGTGCGGAAAATCAATTACCGAAGTCGGGTAAACGATTTATCGACATATCAGATAAGTTGAATACCAGAGATGTGACGAAAATGGAGGTATCGAGACGCAACCGTGGGATTCTGCACGCTTCCTGCCCGTTTGCGGGCATTATGTAGAGGTCTTAAATTTACCGAAGACGATAATGGTCCGTATCGCTGCTAATATGCCACCAGTCAATAACTTGTTACCGGCAGTAGATGGCGTCACCTTCAAGTCAGTGAAGTTGCCGGGAAATTTAAAGTCGTACGTGGAAAATTCAAATTTGCAATAGGGGCGGAAAATTTAAAAGTTTTAGCAAAATTAAATGAATTCTCGCATGCTTAAAGATCACCCAAGGAATGATCACCCCAGGAATCCTTAAGTTCTAGAATCATCTAGAAGTATTGATGGAGTGGGGATAGCGACTAATAAAAGGAGACCTCAGATCGAAGTGCAGTCATTCTATTGTGCGATTCAGTGCAGTGAAAGTGAATAGTGGATACAATATTATCAAAGCAGAAAGAATAACTTGTGAAGTTGAAACATTACTAGTCTATATGGTCTATAACTAGTAAAAAAGTATTCTCGACGAGTGCGTAAAACTTATTCCTGGTATTAAGGAATGATTGACCCTGCATTCATAATCAGGGAACGTAAAACTAAACAAAGTAAACCGATGGAGAAATGAATGCATACTGTGCATACAAATAGTGCCGCAAGATTTTCAACGTATACCACGACTGTCAATAAATGAGGAAAAGTAAGTGTCTGAATATTATTGAACAGTTGTAATGTCTTGAAGTTCGTATCGAGTTGCTCGAGGAAAAAAGCATGCGAACTTCAGAAGAAACGCAATTACATTAACGATAGCGTGCAGTGGCTTGACGTTAACAAAGCATTCGGTAGCCGAGTAAAAATAAGTATTGTCTCCCACCTGGTTCACAAAGTATTCTTGCCTTCTTAGACGACGCTCGAGTGCTGTTTGCTGTACATGTGGGACGAGCATTGCGAGAACATAAGGCTTTTAAAATCAACACTGTGCTCAAAGCATATCATGTAAAAATTGGTAAGCATGGAGGTATTGATGCATGAAAGAGGGGACAAAAGGGCAAAACGATAAGAGTGAGCGGTCTTAGAGATAAGGTGTGGATGGATTTAAATTGTTATGGGTTAGTTTGTAAGAAAATTCTGTAAAAAATGGACGTGTTAGCAAGTCATAATTTTAAAGCCAGTAGGCCGAAAAATAAACGTTTACCTATCTAAAAATTGGTAAGGAGGAGCCTGATGTGAGGAACTTTAAATTAAAAATGAAAAGATATACGCCACCATGAATCTGAAATTATATTTTACCAAAAACTCGACATACGCTATATTAAAAGAAATGGAGGATTTCCAAGAAAAAGACTCTAGTTGGACTTTGCACTCTATTGTGCAATTATAAGTGAACACTAACAAACTGAACGCAGCTAATACATAATACTTCCTGGAGGTATTGAGAACAAAAAAGCATGTATTAAAGTGTGAAATAAGGATGATGGAAACAAATGTGAACCTCCTCAGAGTTGAAAAGGAATACGTGAATAAAGACAGCAACGATGAAGAAGACAGCAATTAACAGGATAGCAAATCCCAGTCATTTAACTTCCACTATGTGCGGATCAAAGATCTTTCAAGTCTATTATACTTTTATTAAATAATGTTGACCTCTCTACGAAATTGGGAAAAACCCAGCGAAAAAAAAACGATGATAAACAAGACTAACTTCATTACGAAGATGATTTTATTGTACACAAACAATCTATTGAATGGCAATAACTAAAAATATTATTTAAAAAACAGGGTTCACGTTATTAACTAATTTTTTTTTACATTTTTTTACGCCGAAGGACAAAAGGTGTAAGCGATACTCTCAGCAGGGTCCCGCGTAGTACTGTCCAGTAACTGCTATTATGACTTTTTACCAGATGTCTGGAAGCAAAAGCAGAGAACAGAAATTAGAGTTGTTAAAGACGTATTACATTTTTCTTGGAGTGTTAAAATTCTAATTATATTACATTATATTATATTGATGGTCAAAATTTTTATTTCTATCCAAATTTCTATTTCTGGCATAGAAATAGAAATTTTGACTCTGCAATTAAAAATTAATTTCAATTAAATTCATTTAATTTTTAATTAAAATAATTTTAAAATCGACTAATATTATTTGATTGTTTCCAGTAATTATTTACGTAACCGAATATAATTTTTAAATATCGACATGATAGAAAATAATTTTAAAACATTTTTTAAGCAATTAAAATTCCCTAAAACAAAATTATCTTAAAAAATAATATTTTTTGAACAAAACAATTTTTGAAAGATCGAAAGTATTTAAATAAAAAAGTAGCTTTTTCAAGGCAATTTTTATTGGTTTGCAGTTCAAAAATTAATAATAACTGAATTAAATTTAATGCGCACTACCGACAGAAAGTTTGAGTACATTTCCTTTGGCCGTTTGAAAATTCATACTTCACTTCATAGACGAATATCTGTGCAGAAACTGAATATATGACTTTGCAAGTAGAATCAATATTAATTTTTGGGAGTTAAAAGCCCGATATTCGTCGTTAACCTTCATTTCTTTATAAGGTGCAACTTCAGATTCAATGACATATACAAAGGAATATAAAGGAATCTGAAGTTGCACCTTATAAAAAAATTAACGTTAACGATGAATCTCGAACTTTTGGCTCCCAAAAATAATTATTGCACGAGTAAACATTTTGTATTAATACGCAGCAATTACATAATATTTAATCATGCTTTTGATTTATATTTAAAGAGTAAGATTTACTCTTGATTTAAACAGTTTTCTAAATTTTTAGGAACTCTTTTCTAGATTTGGCAGAGTTAAATCAAAGAATTCAAAATGTTCATTTAGCTAAAAAAAAGCTTTTAACTTTGAAACTAAATATTTTTGACTCGTTCATTAAAACAGTTTCAACGTAGTCTGAATCGATGCGAAATTTTCTAATCTTTCAAAAGATTCTACTCATAAAGTCGTAGCAGTGGCGTAGCCAGGGGGGGGGGCTGAGGGACTCGAGCCCCCCCTCCCCTATGTTCTGACAGCTCTGTTATTTTCCATAAATACTAATAAGAAAGAGTGATTATATAGAGTATAGACACCAAAATAAACTGGTGTATATTCTTCATGTTACCTGCGAAAATGAAGGCAGTTGCAGATTTCCACATTTAAACTGAAATAACTTCAAAGGCCAACAGCATAAAACCAGATTTTAGCACACCAAAGATTCAATTATAAGTATAGGTTTGTCCTAATCCAGAACGACTACGTGAAAGGTAGAAAGTCTTAAGTGGATCATAAATTAGGAAGAAACATAATTGCAATTTAAGTTTTTTTTAAATATAAAAATTGTTGTTAACTTTTCGCTTAAAGTGACTTAATAATTTGTGAAATTTAACAAATATAATTGTTTAAACAAATTAATATTGTGTATAACTATCTTCTCCTGTATTAGTGCTATATAGTTGCAGCTTTTTTTGAAATTTTCCACTTTTTATCAACTTTTCACTTCGTCAGGTAATATCTAAGTCAATTTAACAAACATAATTGTTTAAACAGTTTATTATTGATTATAACTATCTTTTCTTGACAATTAGAAAGTAGTGTTTTTTTCTGAAATTTTTTACTTTGCTTTGTCTTTTTAGTTCTGAAGATATGATAAATAAACAATAAAGAGTATCATTTTTTAAACAATCTCTTTTTATTTTGTTAATGTATTTGTCTGAAATAAAATAGATATTTGAAATATTTTTCAATTTTTCTATATGAATCATATTAAATGTAAACTTTCCATGAGAGCTTTTTTGTTTCAATTATTATTAATATTTATTATTTCTGGGCGTCCGCATGAAAAGGGCCCTTGTGGGCGGTTATTATCGGATTTAAGTGGGGAATATTAAGACCTATACTGAATCATTTGGCACTATACGAGTATTAATGTCCTGAAAGCAAGCGGCAGTGGGTATATTTCATTTTCAAACTTCAAAGATGCCCCGGCGACTCGTTCTTCAACCTGAGCGGTTTTTCATGGGATTAAAATGCCGGAAATTAATCCGGCTACATGATTCTGTATGTAACTCCATACTGATCATAAAGACTCTTAACGTGTGGATGCCCACATTTGTTCCTAACTAAAAAGTTAAAGAAAAGCTGAAAAATTCTGAGAAGATAGTTGTAGACAATAATATTATAATTAAACAATTATTTTTGTTGAACTTCATTAATTTAAGTGAAAAATTGACAAAAAGTAAAAAATTTCAGAAAAAAACCGCAACTATCTAGCATTAATATAGAAGAAGATAGATATAAACAATAATAATAATAATTTGTTGAAAGAATTATGTTTGTTAAATTGCTGTTCAGAAAAAACTGCAACTATCTAGAATTACTACAGGAGAAGATAGTTATAAACAATGATAATTTGTTTAAACAATTATGTTTTTTGCATTTCATCAATTATTATCAAACTATAAGTTAAAATTAAACAAAAAGTTTAAAATTTTAGAAAAAACAGTAACTTTTTAACATTATTCAAAGCGAATATTATTATTATTAAAGCCATTATATTTAGCTGCTTGATTGCTATTAAGTCCAGAGCATCCTGGTTATCAACAAATTCAATATGTTGCCAATTGATACCTTCGTGATTGTATTCCTCTTGCTCCAAAACTTAAAGATGTGTTGAACGAAAAATTGTTGAAGATTCTCGTTCGCGTAATAACTTAACAGTTACTTAACTTTTTCTGCGCAGATATTCGTCTATGAAGTGAAGTATGAATTTTCAAACAGTCAGGGTGCCTCAACAATGTGTCCTAAGAATTTCACGTACGACGACGAACGTTGAGATTAATGCGTATATATGTGCGTTGTTGCCCATTGCTACCAACAGTCGCGCGTGTTTCTTTGGTTCACATTCCAGTGTTCCGGTGGTTAAATGCAGTTGAATGTGTACCGGAACACTGGAATGTAAACTAATAAAACACGCGCAACAGTTGGTAGTAATGGGCAACAACGCACATATATGCGTTGATATCAACATACGCCGCCGTGCATACAATTCTTACGACATATTGTGGAGCTAACCTTAAAGGAAATGTACCTAACCTTTCTGTCGGTTGTGTACATACATTCAATTCATTACCCAAGAAACGTCTTGTGCAAACAAGACCCGCAGGCACACAAATTTTGCAGAGGGTATCACAGATACATCTAGGATTCCAGGTAATCAAGCGATTACAACTACTTTACTGCTTTACAACGGAAAGTAGGGGGCTAAGCCAAAGTCTATGCAATACTGTAAGAAGGAAAATACTCCGAGGAATTTAATGAGAGTTCAACGAATTTTTTAGAATTATCAAGGAGCCTCTGGACCGGGAAATGACAGATTTATTTTTAAACCGGAATTTTTGCATATTTTTAGAAGTAAAATATGTCCAATCACTTGACATATTATAAATTTCATATCAAATGATGTAATGTAATTTAAAACTAGTGTTAAGTTTAATTGTTAACTTTTTACATTACGAAATCATTCAGTTTATAAAGCGTAATTCAAAAATATTTTACATTACAAATTTTAATGATTTTTAAAATTAAACGTTAAAAATTGAACTATTTCAATTGGAAGGCGTCAGTAGTTAAAGAAATGTAAACGTCCGATTGAAACTTTATAATCTAGACAATTTTAATTTTGAAGTAACTTTAAATTATTGCATGTATAATTAAACGTTTTTATTATTGTATTCAAATATTGCTTTAATCTCAAATATTCCATGTTAACCCACTGAATTGGAAAGTTTTTGATTTAACAAGAAGGAGGATTCTTTCATATTTAGCAACGTTTGAATGTTCATTTAAGGCTCATGTAGTGCTTAATGTAACCTAGAAACTCACCTGATAAAATCAATTCTAAATGCTAGCGCAACGAATAATTATCGGGGGGGTGGGGGATTTTTTCCTTTTGGAAGCTCAAATCCATATTCGAGGCGGAAAGTCTGCGGATCGTCAACACCTGCGATAAATATGTAAAGTTCCTTAAATATTGCATATCCAAAGCAGCAGAAAAGAAATTAACAGAACTGGCATGATATTAAAAATAGAAGAATTTTCAAATAGGCATAGGACAACTATGCCTGTCAGAATTTTGAGTAAAAAACAAAATTTAACAATTATTTTATTAATGTCTTGCGAAAAAGATAATAGCACCATTCGATTCTACGGACAAAATTAAAGAGTCCATGTGGTAGATAATTTTGTTCTCAACCCTATTTGCTATGTAGTATAATGAAATGCGTAAATAAGTGTCGTACGATGTAGTTCTTTATTTATACTACATAAAAAATAGGGTCGCAAAAAATTGTGTAACAAATGGAATTTATATAGTTTTCCCGTAGAATCTAATGTTGCTATTAGTTTTGCAGTAACTCACATTTTGCAACAAATTGTTTAGGTAATCAAACATTTAACTTTTTTCATGAAAAATCGTCTTTTAATGAAAATATGTTAACTTTATTAAGTTAACCCAATGTTAACTTTTCTACTATGTCAATTGATCTGCCCACGAAACTTAGTAAATTGAAAAATCGTTTATAACTTCATAAGTTGTTTATATATGTTCTTACTAGTAATGACTTTATTAAGTGATTCATTCAGAGCTAAAAAAATCATATCGTTTAAAAATTCATTTCTGGACTACTTTCAGTGGTTGCGCGGGAGAGTGAACGTGCTAGCTTCAGCTTAAAAGTGCATTACACCTATAAATTTGATTAAAATCGGTTGTAATCTTTCTGAGATATCCCATTAAAAAAAAAATCGTCCAAGAAATTCAAAGTGACGTAATTCCCACAAATTTTAAAAAGGACATAGCCGGGCAAGCATACAAAATCTGTCCCCGCACGTACTAACTTGAAATTTCTGTCGCAGGTTCGCATTCACGAGAAGTAAAATTTCTCCCAATGATAACGCTAAAAATTCATTTTTGTGGGAGTTATGAAGGGGGAAAGAAAAATAAAAAAGTAGTTTTTCTCGAAAACGGCTTGACCGATTTTGATGAACAAAATATATGTTGTAGATACTAATAAGGCTATTCCAAATAAAAAATAAAACTTTTTGAAAAAAATTACAGGCAAAAAAAATTTTTGAGGTAATTTTTTTTTTACGTTATGTTTTAGAGTTACCACATCCTTATTTTACGTCAACATTCCTTAGAATATCCTTCATAACATATATTTTTGTTGCATTTTTTGAAGGGTAGAACAATGTCAAAAAAATATAAATCGCGCATGCAATACTGCGCACCGTTATGGTGCACTGCTCCCGACCGCATACAATGTAAAACAACTCTATTGCATTATTTCATAGTTAGACAAGTTTTTGATATAATTAAGTACATCATAAGTAATTTATCCTTCTTAAACGTCTGCAGTTAGACTATCCAAATTGTAGTTTCCAGAGTTCACCACGAGGAGGTTGCATTCCGATTTTAAGCTTCTTTCTCCAGGGTGTTTTTTTTACCGCGAGTCCACTCACCTCTCACAAATTGCGGTGCTTTATTATAATTAGGGTGTTTCTAAAAATATATCATAGCCAGCAGAAAATTCTGATTTGGTGAGTGGCGAGGGGACTCACGATAATAAAACACCCCGGTTTGTGAGAGGCGAGGGGGATTCATGATGATAAAGTACCCCGAGTTGTGAGAGGCGAAGGGACTCACGATAAAGAAGCACCATGGAGAAAGGAGTTTAAAATCGTACTGCAACCTACTCGTGGTGAACTCTGGAAATTATAATTCGGATAGACTAACTGGAGACGTTTATGACGGAAATAGGACTTATGATGTATTTAATTACACCGGACTCTCGGTTTCAGTCTAGTTTCAGGGATTGCCTGCAAATAGCCTTGGCCACAAGTCGGGGGATCCAAACGTTAACAGTCAGGGCCGCCTGAACCATTTCCAATTGAAATTCATAATATTGCGCGCTACACTCGGCTGAGTACTTGCGCACTGTGGCCCTTCTGAGGCGAAAGTCGCAACTGTCTCTCGTCCTGCGCGCTGAGAAACTGCGTGGGCCAGCATTTCTAGGAAGGCCGGGACCGAGAGGGGTGGGGGAAGAATTCGAGAGTTTGGTGTACATCAGTTACATCAATCACAATGCCATCTTTAATTTCAACAACTTTTCTAACCATGAAAAAATGAAATAAAGTTGTTCTACATTGTATGCGGTCGGGAGCAATGCGCCATAACGGTGCGCAGTGTTGCATGTGCGATTTTTTTTCTGACATTAAGCCACCCCTTGAAAAAATTCAACAAAAATATACGTTATGAAGGATATTCTAAGTAATGTTTGTGTAAAACATGGATGTGGTCACTCTAGAACATAACCTCAAAAAAAATTTGAAGCAATTTTTTACCCGTAATTTTGTTCACAAAATTTTGTTATTTTTTTTTCTGAATAGCCTCATTAGTGTCTACAACATATATTTTGTTCATCAACATCGGTCAAGCTGTTTACGTGAAAAACCAATTTCTTTCTCTTTCCCCCTCCATCACTCTCACAAAAATAAATTTTTACGGTTATCATTGAAAGAAATTTTAATTCACATGGATGCGAATCTATGACAAGAATTTCAAGTTATTACGTGCAGATGCAGATTTTCTATGTATGGTTCAGTGCACCATAACGGTGCGCAGTGTTGCATGAGCGATTTTTTTTTACATTGTTTCACCCCTTCAAAAAATTCAACAAAAATATACATTATGAAGAATATTCTAATAAATTTTTATGTAAAATATGGATGTGGTAACTTTAGAACATAAACTCATTTTTTTTTTGAAATTTAAAAAAAAATTTTTACTTTTATTTTTTTTTAAAAATTTTTTTTTTTTTTTTTTAATAGCCTTATTAGTATCTACAACATATACTTTGTTCATACAAATCGGTCAAGCCGTTTTCAAGAAATAACACTTTTTTATTTTTCCTTCCCCTCCATAACTCCCACAAAAATTAATTTTTAGGGTTATCACTGGGAGAAATTTTAGCTCACATAGATGCGAACCTGTGACAGATATTTCAAGTTAATATGTGCGGGGGCAGATTTTCTAGGCTTACCCGGCTATGCTCTTTTTCAAAAATATTTTATTCAGTATCTTAACTACCTAATACTATTATTTCCCTCAGTTTCAAGAAAATCTCCCATATCAACAATAACTCTGATATTCCTGACCTGAAATTTTTCAATGTTCAACCATTTTTTCCTCTTAAATAACGCCAAGAAGAAAAATAATTACGAAGCACTCCAACTTCAGCGTAAAATAAGGTATTCAAGAATTGTTTTGTCTCAAATTCTAAGCCAATGCTATTCATTTCGTAATTAATATATCACCTTACTTTAAATGAATTTTACTTCATATTATTGCCAAAAAAATTGTCAGAAGAAGTCTGGAGAAAGTGGTAATGACTGTATTTTTAATTTACTATATTAATGAATACAAATATATAATTATATAATAGGGCGTAGCGTAAAATACAAATCTCAGAAAAAGAAAGATCCTCGATTCCCTATTCCTTTATCTTTTTGCGTCTAAAAAGCTACTGTCTGAAATTTGGTTCCGATACAAAAAATTTTTCTGATATAAAATAAATTTCCAACATCTATAATAAAGGTTTCCTTTTTTTATCATTTTTAATTATGATCTTCTACCAAAAATAACAAAGATTCATGATTCGCACAAGCTAGTTGTAGTTTATTATACTTTTTTCTTAAAAAATTACCAATTTGTACAGATAATTAAGAATAAATACCATTCTCTGCGAATACGTATAGGAAAACATACGACTCCAAAATGAAGGTTTAGTTTTCCATAATTTTCAAAAGTTTTTTTTTATTAGGAATTTCTTACACAAAATTATGAATAAATGCTATTTTCTTACAAAATATAGTATAAAAAAGTACTAAATGTGTCCGAATAATGGAAAAAAGTATTACCTTCCTATAATGATTGTTGTAACGTATTGTACATTTATTTATATTTTATATTGCTCCTAAAGTCCATAAAGTCAGATTGAAAACAAAACAACAAAATTTGGCTTATTGGACGCAGAATTTGCTTATATTTCGTGCTATTATGAGCGAAAAAAATTCAGATTAATATCATAGAAATTAAGGCACTTCAGAAATAGCTGAAAAATGTATAAATGCATGCTTGATATTCAGAATTGTCTACTTACTTGTTTTTTTTACGCATCTTCCATATCATCCACATCATCATCCTCAGACATTCTAACGTAATCTTCATCATCTTCGTCGCAATCTTCTTTAACGTCAATGACAAGAGATTAATTCTCAATAATGTGTTTTGAAATTTCAGGCTGATCTCCTCTATATTCTTTTTCAATTTCCTTCGTATGTCTAACACAATTTGCCCATAAGTTTGGAGGCAGATCTTTCAGGGTTTCTCGTCACAATCTCAGAACATCGTTTATTTTGAAAGTTTTTTTGGTAGTTGCGACGCGCTTTTTTACGTAAGCCTAAATGAGTTCAATGGGTTTTAACTCGCAGTGTGTTACTGGAAGCCATAGCAACAGAAATTCGCAATTCCTCATCTATTGTCCTACCGTGTCCAATAAGTAGACTTTCGGATATAAATATTGTCTTGAGAGGTTGTACAGTTCATCCCTTATCATTGCGTGGAATGATGTTATTCCTGCAGGAAGGTCAGCTCCCCTTTTAACGAGCCAAGTACCAATTACGTTTCTTCTCCACCATGTGGTAGGATTTCGAAAATTTGGATGAGTGATCATATGGTACAGTGCTTGATCAAGCACGAGAATTGAATTTGCTGGCAACACTGTCAGAGTTTGCCGAAAACATTCCTCGAAACGCTTTGCGTTCATTTTGCCATGATAATCGGCTGATTCATGTGGAACGTATTCCACCCAGCCTGTGTTGAGAGTGTGATTTGCGACGCACCAGGATTCGTGGGGGTAGAAAATTGACCATTCCTGTTCCCTGTATAATTGAATCATTCACAAATAGTCTCTTCGATATTGTGCTACTCTTTAGCTTTCCATTAACCCAAAAAGAAACTATCAATGTATATGGACGGCCTTCCTTCTTTTTGACGTGGTTTATTCATTTCCACGCTTACAGCTCCGCGTATAATGCGTTTAATAGTGCTCTCGGAAATATCCAAACAATGAGCTGTTCGTTGCACAACAGTTACAAAATATTTCTTTCCTGAGCGTCTACTGGCAGCCTTTTTAGTTTTGAAGTATTACCTTACTGTGAGCACCGTAATCTTTGCATTAATGGTCATTACTTCTCCTTTTCGTTCTGAAAAATTTACGAGATTCAAGAAATTCTTCAATCATGCTTTCATTTATTGCATTTCCATCGTGGCCTTCAATCTCCTTCTCACTGTCAATGGATTCTTTGATTCCGAGGTTCAATTGTATTATTCCCTCTATACAATGGTTACATTATTCTGCCTATCTGAATTGTAACTATCTTCCATGCCCTGAATGAAAAAATTGTCTTCACATGGATTACAATGTGTAGATTCCATTCCATGTGGAATTAAAGTTGCTTCTACATGCGCATCACCAGTTGGTACTAGCAGGTGAAAATGTCCATTGTATAGCAGTCATTATTAAATAACTTCACAATATTAATGTTCGTTTGGCACAGTTCTGAAGCTGTGTGGCATTGCAGAGAAGTACCATTTTCTCCAGTAAGATGTAATTTCAAGCTTTAATCAAAACGTGTATCGTTTTCAAAATCGTGCTTTGGACAAAAACAGTAGAATGGCCCTGTCCTCCTGTACCTATTATGATAAATTTCTGTCCACTTTCATATTAAAATAAAATAGATTCCATATTGCACTATTGAAGAATAATCCACTTTTAAAACGGCAATGCAGTATTCCGAATAAAAACCGGCTATATTACTCGAACACGAATCTTTAACTCAGTGCTGCCAGATTGGGAGCCCGGATTGCGCAGACTCGAAGTCTTGCGCTCTGATTGGCCCAGCTATCCGAACTGAATTTCAAGTTTATATAAAAAAGAAATCAATGTTCCCGTTGAATTTTTTTATTTCTGCTCCCAAAAGCAATTTTTATAAATAATCAATCCAGATAAACATCTTTGCATGATAGATAAATAATGAATCGAAACATGTAATGTATTTATAAATAAATTAAACACCTAAGTGTATTCTTTCAATAAAATAATAAAATCTCAATATTTTCAATTTATTTTTCTTACTGTGCACTGATTTTTAATATATTAATATTGAGATTTTACTGTTATATTAAAAGAATACACTTAAAGTTCAATTTATTTATAAAAATATAAACTATTTCGAATAATTATTTATAAATATCATGTGAATATTTTTACGTGGATTAATTATTTATAAAAATTGCTTTAGGGAAAAGAAATAAAAAATGAAACGAATAACATTGATTTATTTTTTATACAAATTTGAAATTCAATTCGGATAAGAGGGACAATCAGAGAGCAAGACTTCGAGTCTGCGTATTCTGGGCTCCCCATCTGACAGCACAACCTTGACTTTAAATTTGCATTTCATGACGAGGTTACTGATTTGGCAGTGCAAAAGGGACTGATGGGACAACTGAGAATGAGGACCTTTCAAATTATTTGACAATATGACTTCTGACTTTTCTTACTTTCAGTAAAAGGTGAGTTACGTGGCAATAACTGATACCTGAACGCAAATTTACGTTTCATGAAGTATCTTTTATTACTTCACTGCACCTCCAAGGCAACTGTCCATGACACTTTTTTCTGTGTATACAGCAAGTTTAAAGTTTATAATACAGTTTCAAAAATATATTTTTTGAACCGAGAAAAATTGTTTACTTTAAAGTCAATAAGAAAAAAATATATGTAAACATTACCGCATATCGCATGATATCTCCGGCAGGAAATGAGGTAGAATAATTTCGTTTAAAAAAGCATTCGAAATTGTCTTAAATTTCATGTCCAATGAGCCACATTTGAAGGATTTTTGATTAGTAGAGACTAAATTAAGTTATCAAGGAAGACTGTTCGAATTTCTGGCAACAATTTGAAAATCATGCAGAAAAAACGTTGAAATATTCTTTTCGCAACACCCATCTCGAAAGTGAGGACTTACATGCCTCTAAGTTATATGCAAACTACTTCAGTCTAACAGACTGTGCTGGAATAATAATGGTGCATGCACACTTTGAAACATGTCTATTTTGCGAATCGACGCAATGGACGCAATTCGTGTAAAGAAAATTGGTGTGTCTCGGGACGCACGGTAGACATGAAACATCCAAAGAATGTTTAAGTGGAATGAATGCAAGGAATTGGCGGAATTCATTGAAATTAAGTAATTCAAGGAATTCACGCAATTTATAGAATTCAGGGAATTCACAGAATTTAAGGAATTCACAGAATTGAGGGAATTTAAGGAATTCCACGAATTCCATGAATACGCTCGCTCACCCCGCTACCTTGCTGGAGCGTGACGTGACAATTCTTATGGATTCATTCCTTATGCAAAAATAACGTACCGCGCCCTAAGTTTCACTTCAAAAATGGTACAGAAATTTGGCTGAAACCCAACATACGGTATCGAGAAGTTGGTGAACAGTGTAAAAAGGTGCTAAATAATTTTCTCGGGTGGTTGTTGCAAAAAATAGTGTACGATGCAAGTACGCACAGGCGATTGTCACTCATGTGATCGAAGCACTTGCCTTCAGCTATTCGCACTCGTCTACGTTTTCGCATTTGCTTCGCTCGTGCGCTAACCCCCGACTCGTGCTTCGAGCCTCCGGCTCATGCTGCAAGTTTCCCACTCTTCGGCAACCCCTTATTTTGCGCACTTGTATCACAAATAGCTATTTTGAATTAAAGTTAAGTTAAGTATAAATTAAGTTAAATTAAGTTCTCGAATTTTCATACAACATGTTGAGGCGTACGCAAGACGAAAGTTACTGGATCAAGCAGCGACTGTAGTCTTTTTTCTCCATTTCCTGTGTACTGACGAAGAACAGAAGATCGAGCACTCCTCGATCGACCACTTACTCAAATTGTATGGGCCAGAGTATAAAAATCTGTTAAAAAATTGTTTAGAAGTTGACAAAACACACGTTTTCTCGTAAATTCAATTTCGCGATATACACTATGGTTTTCGATTAAATGTGAAACAAATTAGCCAACCTAAGTTTTATTGCACTGAAAAGTAGTGCTACGCGTTCAAAAGGTTAAACGTTCAAATAATTCGAATACAAATGTTGCGCTTTCAACAAAATAAATTAATTTGTTATCAAATAGTTCCATTTTCAACTGAAGAGATGAATTTTCAAGCAAGAAGATTAATTTTCCATCAAGCAAGTAAAAATTTTCAAATAAAACACATGAATTTTTAAGCAATCAGTTAAGTTTTCAACTAAAAAGATGAATGCTCAACTACGAAGATTAATTTTCTACCAAAAAAGACCAATTTTCCACTAAATACATGAATTTTCGATTAAACAGTTGAGGTTTCACCTGAAAAAGATTATTTTTGCAACAACCACCTCAAAAGTTGACGTTTTCATGCTTGTAAATGGTGCCTAAAGCACCTTATTTGAGCAGACTGTGTGCAAAACAATTTTCGCGTATGCGCAGTTTGAAGATGGCTTTCTTTAGGCACTGGTGAAAAAGCTGCGCATGCGCACTTTCGAGATGAGGTGCTTTAGACACTGGCATTGGTAACTTTAAACACTGGTGTTGGTATCTTCTTGAAATAAATTTAGATTTAACTTGAACAAATCTTTTAATAATTGAAGTTTTGTTTTTAGGGTTTCGTAACCATTTTCGTCCATCGTACAAAAGGACATAAGCGTCAACATTTGTCACAGCAAAAGAGCATTGGCACCAAAATTTTTGTTTTCATAACATTTTTTTACATAATTATTTTTCAACTTTTGTTTCAAAAATTTTTTGTTCCAACAAATTTTTTTCAAACATTTTTTTTCTCAAAAATTTGCTAACTAGTGCGATTGCGTTATTCGCCTGCGGCTCGAAGCACTCGTCTACGTTTTCACACGTTTTCAGCTTCGCTATGAAAAAGTAGTCCCAGACGTAGGTATATAAATTAATATATAATAGAATTCAACATAATATAGCAAATTTTGAGTTTTGGACATACACCAGACCGACGGTTTAGCATTCCGTGGTTTAGAAATTCCTAGATCTGTTGCCCCACGCAGTTTCTCAGCTCGCAGGGCGAGAGACGGTCGCGAATCATGCCTGAAAAACACCAGAAGCGTAGCAGAAAGGGACAGTGCGCGCGTACTCACTCGCGTATATTGCACAATACCATGTATTCCAATTGGAAGCGGTTCAGACGACCCTAACTATTTACGTTTGGATTCCCCCGATTTAGTATCAAGGCTATTGGCAGGGAAACCCCGACACTGTCGTTAAACCGAGAGTTTAGTGTACTTCAATCGAGTGTGAAGCGCGAAGTACGCGATGAGGATTCATTCCTTAACCCCGAAGGAGCTTTACGAAAGTGAATGCACAATTATCAAATTACAGTTGTCAGCGGAAGAAGCACAAAAACCCAGCGCGGAGTGTCCGATTATAATGTGCCCACTCAGCGGGCAGATTTTGTTTACAATAAAATCAATAGTTTTGATAATTTGTCCCTTGAACACAAAAGTACCCTGTGTATAGAGAAGTACACATATATATTTCGTGCTTCAAAAAAAAGATAAAGCGTGTCCTTAGGGCAATCGCATTTTATGAAAGAAATTTTCTCGAAATGCTTGTTTTGGGTCTCATATACTCTGGCAGCAACCCTTATACGCTAAGTCGGGTGTCCGTTCGTTCGTGCGCCTTTACTTTACATATCATTCAATGTATCTGAGATACATTGAACAGTGTATTGGCAACTGTGGCTAGTGCTATGAAAAAAATTTTATTTTAACACTAACCGATCGTGCCAGAGTTTCTCCGTGTAGAGTATTCGAGGAAAAAAAAAAATTGTATGTTCCTAGAACATAACTATGGATTATTATTGACATTTTTAGGAGTTGTTATTGTTCCGCTAATAAGCGTTGTTGTTGATCATTTTCAAGAATTGTTATTGAGTATTGATAGGGTTTTTTATTGACAATTACTAGGGGTTTATACTAACCCCTGCCAGGTGATGTTATATTCCGTCGATATGGTTTGTTGGTAAACGTTGTTAATTGTTATTGACCATTACAAGGTGCTGATATTAACTGTTCCTTGGGGTTGCTTTGACAGTTATTAAGAGTTGTTATCGACCGCTAAGAAGGGGTGTTCTTAACCGTTGCTTGAGGTTTTTATCGACCTAGACGAAGGGTGTGGGTGGTCACTGAACATAGCTAAGGGTCGTTATTGACTGCTGCACAGTGGTTATTATTGACAGTTTTTACGGGCTATTATTGATCTTAAACAATTAGATGATGTTATTGACCGATGCTAGGAGTTGTTATCGACTTTTGTTAGATCTTGTTATTATGCGCTGATAAGGTTTGTCATCGACCGTGGCGAAAGATCTTCATAGACCGTTGCCAGGGGTTACTGTTATCGACAGTTGCACTTATTTTCTACGGAATTTTGGCTTCCTTCCTTGCTCGCCGAATCAAGAAAACTATTTAATTACATGAGCGATATTTAGAGATTACCAGCATTTTGTTTTAATAACTTGAAAATGGTTTTAATTAAATGATACTTGGTACATTGTGAACTTACCAACAACAGTAGCTCTGCATTTAACGTTTCCTATATGAAGTAAAGCTGCTAGTAGTTTTAAAATTTCCCAAATTTCAGAATCCGTAAAGAGCAAAACTTTCATTGCCGATCTAATGTCTGCAAATTCAGCAGCATCATCACGACCTTCGCATGTTATACTGCCTCCCTGAAAATACATTATTTAAATATATATAAATATGTAATTAAAAGTTTCTCATGAGGACAACCACGGGATTTCACAAGGAGTGGGTGCCATTCTACAAAATTGTAACCGCTCCTGGCGAAATCGCGGTAACATTTCAGCTCTAACCACGTCTCACGACCGTGAGATAGGTGGTTACAGTCTGTGATGGACTTAATAGGATGATCCGGCAAAGGTCTCGTGTGCTCTGCGGACACGGAGTGACACAAGGTTGACTGCCTTCTGCATTTTCCCCCAAGTGTATTAGCATTTCGTTGACACGCAGAGGTGCTTTTCAGGCTATTAACCCGTGAAAGCTTGGTACCTCCAAAAGCACCAATGATTAGGGCGACTAGCTCAACAGAATATTCTGGTTATAACCGTCGCAACACTCTTATAAGGTCTTTATGCCTCTCTTTCTTTTATTCTCCTTGGCTGTGATGTTTTTGTCAGCAGGTGCTGAAAATTCGATAACGAACATGGTTCGTTTCTTGAGGTCAAGGAGAACTATATCATGCCTCGAGTACGCTACAGAGACAATTGTCGAGAATATGAAGTTCCAGTATATGCGGTATTCGGGAAAGCAAATATCAGCTCATACGACATCGACTTAACATTCACATTTCTGTGGAAGATGCCGTGCATCCTACTCGCGATGGATAATGTTTGATGAATTTTGCTTACCCCTGATATTGAAGTCAAGACCAAGTATTTCAGCAGCCTCCTCAGCTGCTTTGTACAGAAACGCTCCTTTGCCCACTTCTTCGTGTTTCCTGACCATTTTAAAAAGAGGATCTCGTCTATTTGTGACTATATGTTCTGCACCCAGAATATTCGTGTTGTGAAGACATTCAAGATTCAGTATTCCGCGACCACCTTGACGGCGTGAGATGTAAAGACGCGGAACATATGACTTAAGGTGCATGCTTTTGTCCATGACCATACCCTTCTATAACCCGATATCGAGGGATCTCAGCTCATCCTTCGTGCAAGGAACCACTCCAAATGAATAGAGTGCTATTGTACTTGTGCAGCCGTCGGTTACGGACGTGTTGATTCGCTCCACTTCAGTTTTCTGAGATTCCTCGAGTATCTCAGATTTTTATGTATATAAAGTTGGTATGTCGTAAAAGTGATTGTGGCCGGTTTTTTTGTGACTTTTAACTTCTTGTCAATTCGTTCAATTGTTGCTAATCGGTGCAAGCTTCTTCAAAACATTTATTTTCATTACGTTTCAATTACGATACCATGGGAGCGTGTCCGGAGTGCAACGTAGTGATTTCAAGAGGTACTTCTGAGGTTATAGCCTGTGTTAAGTGTGGCAATCTCATCCATTTGACCTGTGCTAATGTTGGTATCCCAAAAAAGACTTTTGATCAACTTAAAAAAGGGAAGATTGATTATGTCTGCAGGGGATGTAGTTTTTTGACTACTAGCGCCACCTCTGCGGCAGTGAATACCAACCTTGCTGTCAATTATGAGATCAGTGATTCTCGTGACGTCGAAATTGAAAATTCCGTACCCTTTACTCCCACTTCAGTCAATGTACCCACTTTAGGGCCTCGATAGTAAATAGGAAATCTAGACAGGGCCTATTAAGAACCAAGTTTCAATTTCTACCCGGGACAAGGCCCACTATGATAGAAGATACATTCAAAAAGTATAATTCATATTGGAAACCATCTAAATGTTTATACAATATTATCGGATTATTGAACCTACTAGCTTCGATTTATTCAGTTTTTATAGATATTATGAATATTATTTGATTATTTTATTTATTTTTATTTATAATTATATAATTGATATAAACATAGATTTATCAGCTAACTGGATCAGAGCAGTGTTGCGAAACGAACGTGTTATTTAAATGAATAACACGAGAATTCTATATCAATATAAAAAATCTATACCTCCTTCCTCACATTACTCCTTTTCTCCCCGATTCACCGAGCGAGTCACGCCTACCCCGAAAGGGAAATGGCTCAATGGTAAAATAATAATAAAAATATTAACATATTTTTAATTATAAATTACATTATTAATACTAATATAAATAAGAGACAATGTAAGGGTCAAATATTCGCCAAGTTCTGAAAATGCTAAAACCATGCGCATCTTTTTTTCTTCTTCAACAAATACATTTATCATGCTTTATGCACTTGATCCTAATCTAATGTTAATAACAATTCATTTGTTCAAATAATTGTTTGAAAAAAAATAAAAAAATTCCTGAAGGTGTTTACATATAGATTTTGATAATATACTCAAAGTTGGTATTCAATATATATTTTGTTTATAAAAGTTTTAGAACCTTAAAAAATGATGTACAATAATTGTTTAAAAAATTTTGTTTTTTCCACACAAAAATGTAGCCTGAAGATATATTTTGGAGACGAATTCAAAGCTGCATGTTAGGTTTTTTGATAGGAACGTTGGTTTGTTTATAATGCTTTGCAAAAGTCCAAAGTCCATAAATGTGGGTGTCGGCATGAAAAGGGCACTTATGGCTGGTTTAGAGTTATGTATAGGGGCATATAGCCATTTTTGAAGTTAGAACTTCGAAAAACCGTTTTTCGAGAAAAACGCATCTAAACTTGGCAAGTACCATAAGCACACATATTATATTTTTTCTTTAAACGTGTAATATTTCTACTTCGGGTTTCTACCTGAATATGTGTATTGTACCAATTATTTCACTATATATCCCAGTATCATCCTCCACTCAAATCCAAAAATTATAATTTTGACTTAGAAAACCGCGAATATCTCTTAAACTAGAACCAGCCATAAGGGCTCTTTTCATGCGAACGCCCATAAATGTAGGAAACTTCAGGACCGTAACATGTCGCAAAGTGAGGTTCGTGGTTCAAAATTTCAGAAAAAAATCTGCTTGCTGCATGGGTACACTCTCATCGCGCGCAGCACGCCGCGCGCGCGTCTCGCAGGTTTCAGCGCGCCTAGAGCGCGCGACTGTCGGCTCTCGCGCTTCGCGCTCGATAATATATATGTATCTCGCGCTTCGCGCCTGATGATGTATGTATCTCGCGCTTCGCGCCTGATGATGAATTTACCTCGCGCTACGCGCTCGGTCTTCGTATTTCTTCCACATTTGCGCACAGACCTTTTAAAATTAAAGGTCAAATCATCGACAACTGTAATTTGGTGATTCTGAATACTCTTTTGTTAAAACTCCTTTCACTTTGGCGCTCATCACGTATCTCGTAGCTGGTACTGCTTATTCAGATATTGCACATTTTATTGCAAGTTGTGTCACTTCTCCATAATTTTGAAATGTTTATTTTCAACGTTATTTTTTACGATTTAAACTCAAAATACGCATCCTAGCGTAAAGTGCTTTTAAGAAAATTTGTAGTTATGATTTAGGCGAAAAATTTGATGAATAAAAAGTTATTGTAGCTTGTGTCATTTTTCGAAAAAGTTAATTTTTTCTTTTAATGCATTTTTATACCAAGAGTTCATAACAAATTTGCAGATATTTATGGTTCAACAACTTTTGTCTTCTTATTTTTTTGTCTCTTGTGTCGTTTTTCAAAAAATTTAATTTTTTTATTTTTGATGGTGTTTTTACGATTGAAACAAAAACTACGCATCCTATAAAGAAATTACTGATGACAATGTTCTTTTTTGTATAAGTATCTTCTGTCTATTAATTTGTTCATAGCATGTGTCATTTGTCAAAAAATGTAATGTTCTTATTTTTAACGTTATTTTTCACGATTAAAAGAAAAACTACGTCTCCTATCAAAAAATGATAAGTAACAAATTTGTAGCTCTTTTCAGGCTTACCAATTTTTGTGAAATTGATTTCTTTTTGTGGCTTGTGACGTTTGTCAGAAAATTTAATTTTTTTTTAATTTCTCATGTTGTTTTTCACGAATAAAACAAAAACTATGCGTCTTATCAAAAAGTGAATAATAAGAAATTTGTAGAACTTTCTTGGGTGCACAATTTTTAGACTATCAACATTTTTCATCTTACATAGTTTTACCGCAAAATGGAATATTTTTTTTTACATTATTTTTTGTGTCAATCAATGGTTTTTTTCTCTTGACTTTTTTCATATCGTTTGTTGTTTGGCTTAAAATGTTGATTTTCGTTTGCTTTTTTGGATTTTGAAAATGCTATAACTCCGGTCATTTGTTTTTTATCAATAAGAGTTATTGAAATAAAATGTTTGTCTTTTTGTGCACTACGAATAGCAGCCAGCCAGACACATTCGCGAAAACCTGATTTTCGGGTTCAGAAGGTCTCAAAACGTGGACATTTGACAAAAACGGAGGGGGGGGGGGGTCAAATTTTACAGAAATATAATACCTTCTCTGATAAAAATGTACAAATTTGAATCATTTACGTAAGGTCCAATTGTTTATATTAAGATGATGAAGTTTTATAGAAAAACATTGGCTATATCAGCAGTATCAGCACATTTTTAAGTCAGTTGTAAAATACAATTTTATGAAATTAACATTTACCTATAGCATTTCTTTCTCTCATTTAAGAAATAGAAAAGCGAACATCTGTGTGAAGTCACTGAAGTTTACCTTCACAGAGATGGTTACATATGCTTATGTTGAGCAAGCATGAGCAAGCCTTTATCAGCGTAATAAAATGTCTTTTCGTAAAACACGGCTAGTCGTTTATCAGTGCCTGTGTCTTTCGGTTCACTTGTCACTAAAAAGTGGCTGGCATAACTACACTTGTCGAGATGAGCAATAGCGGAATAAATGGTATTTAAATCTTTCGAAAATTGTGATAGCTAATAATTATTGTGAAAAATTAAAGACTATTTTCTTCTCTGTATTTAGAACTACTTGGTTTCTCATCATGGACAAAAAGGCGAACCATATGGATTATGATAATTTTATTACTATTTATTGTTATAATAAGTGTTTTGTTTGTACGGTTTCGATCTTCATCCACCAGTAACACCAGAGAAGAAAATTTTGTGAAAGTGTGCTCGTTGTCTAAGAATCTGAAAAAGGAAATTGATTCATACAAAGGAGTACTGAATAGATTAGTAAATACAGCAGTCAATGGATCATTTAAAGGATTCGCCTGGGAAGAATTAGGAAACTTTGTAGACAAATTCGGCAGTAGATTTTCAGGTACAGAAAGTTTGGAAAATTCTATAAACTACATGCTTGAAAAATCAAGAAATCTGAGTTTGGAGAATGTTAATGGAGAACCTGTTATGATTCCTCATTGGGTTAGGTATAATCCATTTCAATTATTAATAAGTTTAATATAATCAACTGGAATTGCACTACATTTTATTTATTTAAAAATGAATAGAGGATCTGAATCAGCTAGACTTCTATTGCCACGCCAAAAAGACATTGCAGTTTTAGGATTAGGATACAGTGTTGGCACTCCTGTAGAAGGTATAATAGCAGAAGCTATTGTAGTTAAAAGCTTCGATGAATTGAAACAAAAAGCAAAAGAGGTAAATATTTCATTTTTAATCAAGAATAAGAAAGGTTCATATCTGGAATTCCAGATGTTTATTTGGAATATGAAATGCTATTGTGAATATTAGAATAAGTTGTTGTAAAGTTTACGGATTGGCAGCGACTAAAAAAATTCTAAAAGTATTTTTGATAAAAGCTGAACATTTATTGTAGATTACAGGAAAAATTGTTGTATACAACCAAGATTTTGAATCGTATGAAAAAACCGTGAAATACAGATACAGTGGTGCCAACGAAGCTGCAAAATTAGGAGCTGTAGCTGTTCTTGTCCGGGCAATAACACCTGTTTCACTATACACCCTACATGCTGGAAATATGAAATATTCAGAAAACATTACAAAAATTCCAGCTGCTAGTATAACCATCGAGGATGCTGAACTTTTATATAGATTGCAAAACAGAGGTAAGCAGTTTCCTACAAGAAAACACGTTTATAAATAAACACTCTTAATACTAAAATTCAGAATATTGCGTCACATATTGATCAAAATATTATTTTTACAATATTCATAATAAGGATCTCTTTGGTATAGGAGAGACTTTGAAAATTGAACTCAAAATGGAAGCTAAAATGCTTCCGGATTTCGAATCACGAAATCTCGTAGTTGAATTAAAAGGAGATAAGCAACCAGAAAAAGTGGTCGTCGTTTCTGGTCATATAGATAGTTGGGATGTTGGTCAAGGAGCGTTAGATGATGGCGGCGGAGTTTTTATTTCCTGGAGCTCTTTGGTTCTTCTAAAACGTTTAAATTTGCGTCCTAAGAGAACGATAAGGTACCAGTTATTATTTAATTCAAATTGCCAATTTAAAATGGTTTAAGTAAAACTAGTTATTAAACTTAAATCAACAAGAAGGTGATTTTATTATTAAAAATTATAGAGAGATTCTTCTTTCGAAATATGATGAATTTCATTACTAATTGATTTTATGTACCTATAATCTAATTACATTTTTTCAGAGGCATAATGTGGACTGCTGGAGAGATTGGTCTAATTGGATCGAAAAATTATATTAAAAATCATGAAGGAGAGAAAAAGAATCTTCAATTTGTGTTGGAGTCTGATTCAGGAACATTCAAGCCTCTGGGATTAGTTGTTTCCGGAAATGATCAGGTCCAGTGCATCGTTCATAGAATATTAAGGTTGGTAAAATAAGTTATAAGAATAATCTTTATAAAGAATTTCAATTATGAAATAAAACTGTGACTTAGAGTTAGAGTACGGCCTGGAAAAGGAAGCTATTCGTATAGAAATTTTGATATATAAAAAAGGCTTAAACCATTTTAAAGATATTACAAAGTCTTGAAAAATAGCACTAGAGAATACCACCGCGCAGCTACAGTCGAATTTTTACGTTAATTGGCAAAATACGTTATAATGTAGCCGTGCGCAAAATGAAAAATTCTACTTTTCATGATAAAATATACATCAAAGATTTAAACTATTAAAAATATCACAAAATCCTTAACAATATCACTGAAGAATATTACCGCACACCTACAGTTAAAACTTTACGTTAATCGATCCAACAGATTTAGCAATAGCCGTGCACAAGATAAAACCAAATTTTTAAAAAACTAATGTATGAATAACGTATTCGACTACGGAGACTTGTTTTTTAACCTAAAGGGCTCGCGTTGGGCTTAAAATGCCGGAAATTTATCCCGCTACATGACCCTATGTGTAACTCCATACCGACCATAAGAGCCCTTTTGATGCAGACACCGACAAATAATGATAAAATAGGACACAAATGTAATATCGATCTAATGTGAACTAAAAACTACACGTATATAATGAAAAACTAGCTGTGAATTCGATCTCGAGTGTTTCCACTTTGTTTGTATTTATATGGTGCTCATTTCACTAGCGCTTTTGCTTCCCGTTAGCAAATGTATTTGCTTCCTCATAGAGGAAGAATTAATGGTTTTTTCAATAATAGGCAAACCAAAGTCTTTATTTTGATCAATTTAAAAATATGACTTTAAAAAAAATACAAAATTACAAAATAATACAAAAAACTTTTCAAATACTATGAGAAATTAGACAAATCAAATTTTGTATTTGAAATGATAATTTTTCAAGCTGGAAAAGGGAAGGGAAAAGTTCTGTCGTACACTAACCCTTTTCCAGCTTTATGATTTCTTTACAAAAATTGTCAGAATTATTCTATTTGAAATTTTATGATCAAGAAGTCTTTTCTATTCATGCGTCAACTTTGAATTATGTCGATGAAAAAAGATTTTCAGTTTGAAACAAATGTTTCAAATATTATAAATGAGCGTCACTTCCTTACTCTTCAATAAAGTGTATTATTATTATAGTTCAATCGATTCTTCTCGAACCAAAGAATGTTTTATATTCGTGTATCAACTTTGAATTATGTAAATGAAAAAAGTTTTACTATAAAAACCCGATTTTTAATATATTATAAAGTGCTAAAAAATGCAATCACACACACACACCCGGAAAATTGCTTAGAACATTGTATCAGACATTTTCAAATTGAGAAACGTTTAATTAAATGAATTTAAAATTTTTCGAAAATGTTACCATTACAAAGCTTCCTCTATGAGGAAGCAAAAGCAATAACAGTTTTTATTTGATCCAAACTCTAGTCGTCTTGAATAAGAAATTTTTTCCATCACTATTTCCATATTTCCAATAAATTCTGTTACTTTTTCAGATTGCTGAAACCCTTGGGAATTTTAAACGTTAAAACGGGAATTTTAAGATCTGACATTCGAGAGTGGCTAAAAGTAGGAGTTCCAGGTGCTTCATTGTGGAATCAAAATGATAAATATTTTTGGTACCATCATACAAATGCGGACACAATGTTAGTGGAAGACCCATCTTCACTAGATGCTGGAACTGCACTATTTGCTGCAGTTTCATACGTATTGGCCGATATAAGTATTGATTTGCCTCATGGTAACTCATCCTAACTGACCAGTATTAATAATTAGGAATCCTTTTTCTGGAAACTTAAATGAAATTAGAATACTTGGGTCCTTTTATAAATCTTAAACCTATTACTACTTTAACAAAAATAGTTTTTACATCGAGATTTTTTCTTAATTCAATTAATCCACATATTAATCTTGTGCGTTGTCATCATTTCTTTTATTTAGAATGTGCAGACTCGTAACGTTTCGTGATTTAAGTACAAACGCAGTCTATCTCTTTATCTTACACTATAAGAAATTTTAGGAGATTTTCCCAAAAATGTTCGGCAAGCTGATAACCCCAACAGTTGAGAGATTTTCCCTTACATTTCGAAGAAAAAATTTGCAAATTTGCTCAAAAGTTAGAGAAGTTTGGCTAATAAACCGTCAGGAAAATTCCGTAAAAGTTCAGTAATTCAAATAAAGTTAGGGATTTTTTCCTAACAAATTGTAGGTAAAATTCAGGAAAAGTTCTGAAATGGACCTAAAAGTTAGGACATTTTTCGTACCATACAGAAGGGTAAATTTCACAAAAATTCGTAAATTCTTTTTAAAGTTGAGGAATTTTCTCTAAATTACTGTATGCAAATTTTTGAAAAAATTCGGAAATTCATCGAAAAATCAGGGAATTTATTTTAAAAATTAATTTAGAAGACAACGTGACATCCATGCTTACATTCTTACAAACCTAAAATTTATTTCCATGCCTCAGTCAACAACGTCTTGAAATAGTCTTTGGAGCCCGCGTATAATTGTAAAACTTATTCTATTTCCAATTAATGCAATAGAAAATGAACGATAAAAGTAAAAGTATAAGGGGCAAAGCACTGAAATAAGTAACCAGCATTTTTCCGAAAATGGGTTCATTCCATAAAAAATTCTTCAAAAATTAAATACACATAGTGTTAAGTGGATTTGTTTAAATTCTCATTTTTTAATATAGTAATTAAAAGCAATTTTAATTAAAATTTAAGATATAATTTTATCTTAGGATTTGAGCATCGAAATAATTTTCTTTCTTCCTTTTAGAATCTACATTTCTTAAAATTATTATTGTCTATTGAAAACAATATTTTTGTAATGCTTTTCGGTAAAAAATCGTCGGTCATAGTGCGATAGTGTCACCCTAAATTTTTACTTTCGTGGAACAAAACAATTTTTGGGTATCAAATAGTCATTATTCTTATTCAGCGTCCCCATGCCTTAACAGCAAGTTTTTATTTTTGTAAGAAATTGAAAATTCGATTTTCAATTTCTACTTAGAACCGGTTTTTAAACCCAATGAAACGGTAACCTCAAAATTCTTAGACAATTTACTCTGAATTGGCTAACAGTTTCGGAAAGCTATGAAAGCCTCTTTGAGGCAAACCGGAAATACATTTTCTGTTGGTCATTTTTTCTGAAACAGTAGCCATTATATTTTATTTAAATATTATTAACATTTATTTTAAACATTAGGTAAGGAGAGGTTATGAAAAAGAAAGATAATGAAAAAACACTTAGTCTTTATCATATAATGTAATACTAAAGACTCTAGCGCTTCACAATATCTCAAATTTATCAAAAATTATTACTATAAAAAATAACTAAAATAAACTGTAAAATTATTATTATAATGTAAGTACTGTATATAATATTCAAGCCTCGCCTGTGTTTTCATTTCTTCAAATATTCAATTGTTAAAACTTGAATGTTGTAAAATTGTTTGCTTATTTGTAAAAAAGAGCTTATAAGTATTGTATACTATAGAACTGATCATAAAATAATAAAATAATCGGATTGGTATGAATGATGCAAGGGTTATTATTTTTAGACAATGATGTTTCTATTGAAGAATATTCTATAATTTTTGTGTTTACATATGAAGCATTCCATTTCATATGAGCAAAATTAATTTAAAATTCATAAATTGATTCCATGAAATCTACCAGGGGAGTTAAAACTACAAAGTTTACAAAATTTTGTATTAAACATCATACTGGAGAAAGATGTATAAAAATTAAAATATCAAACAAAATATATTTTAATTTAAAAAAATTGAATTATAAATGATACTGTCATTCAGACGGTTGTAATACAAATAAGTAATTGAAGTGATTTTTTTAGACTTAATTTTTTTTAATTAATTTGGCATACCTACAAATTATTCCTTGAGGTGAGAATAAAGGTTTTAATTTTTCTCGAAATTTAATAAAAATTAGTTTGAGGTATCTAAAGGTTAATTTTGTTCAGAATGCTTGTTTCTGATTAAATTGACTCAATGCCTCATTTCGCTCTAGGACTCATTATTCGAGTTTCTTTGTAGTAAAATTTTGAACTCTGATTTTTTCACATTTTTTAAGATAATAATTGAAGATCGCATGGGGTGACTTTTTCTAAAGAATTAAATTTTATATAATTATCTTTAGTTTATTTCATAATATGGGTGCAGTTCCGAAAAGTACTTACCTCCAATTGATTTGAAACTAGGTATACCCACGTATTTAGACTACCTGATTACAAAAGTGTTAGTGAATATACCCACAAATTTGATATTTAAGGTAAAAACACAAAAAAAACTTTTCCAACGACAGGTGGGGACAGGAAGGCACCCCTGTGACTAATCACAGATATAATATAGGTCACATACCTTCCCCTCTCCAACTTCTCGCGGAGGGCGGCCCCTATTGAAAATTCCTATACATGTTCCTATGTAGGAACCTACATAGGATCTTGTATAGCATCCAACATAAGATCCTATATATTTCACCTATATATAGGTTCCTGTATAGGACCCTATGTAGATTCCTACGTCTTACCCCATGTAAAATCCCTTGAATTTCCCCGCTTAAAATCCTATGACATTGCCTTCATAGGTCTTAACGTGGGTATAGTTCATAGGTAGGAACTTCGGATTTTGTTCTGATATAGGATCCTATATAGTAACCTATATAAAAATTTTCAGTAGGGGGAAGGCAGCCCTATGACTAGCCACAGCAAAAATGTAGGTCACATACTTTCCCCTTTCCAACGTCTCGTGGGGGAGTTGAAAGGCACCCCTGTGACTAGTCACAGACGTGATTTTGCTCAAAAATCCCTAACCTTATGTAACGTCACACCTGTGACTGGGTACAGAAATAATGTTGGTCAAACCCCTTCCCCTTTTCAACTTCTCGTGGGGGGCGGGAAAGCACCCTTGTGATTGGTCATAGAAATAATGTTGGTCAAACCCCTGCCCCTTTTCAACGTATCGTGGTGGGCGGTAGGGCACCCCTGTGACAAGCCACATAAATAATGTAGGTCACATACCTCCCTCATTCTAACGCCTCGTGAGGGGGGAGGCACCCCTGTGACTGGTCACAGAAATAATGTAGTCTCGTGGTGGTGGGAAGGCACCCCGTGATTGCTCACACAAATAATGTAGGTCACATACCTTCCCCTTTCCAACGTCTTGTGGTGGACAAGAATGCTACAAGTTCCATTCCAAGCAATTCTACACTTTGTACCAACATTTTCATTTTTTTCTAAAAAAATAATGGGTTTTTCTGAAAAACTGTAAATAACATGAAAGATTTACTTTTAGAAGATCTATGATTTTTATATGAAGCTTTTTTGTAAATTTTCATTATTTAATTGGATGAACTGAAAAAACCTAAATTTTACCGTTTTTGGGGGGTGGGGGCCTTGAAAATCAAATTTGCGGGTATTTTCACTATCATTTTCGTAATTAGCTAGTCAAAATACATCGATATAGTAAGTTTAAAATAAATCAGAGGTAAGTACTTTTCGGAACATTATCGCATAACATTAATATAGTGAAGGCCTTTTCCGGTTACTTGACTTTAACCCCCGATAAATACACAAAAATTAATTTTCGAATTCCGAAAACTTTGCATTGTATAAAGTAATAGAAATATTATCCTTGTACTATTATTTGCCTGCTTTGTTAACAATTTCGTACATATTGAATTTTGATTGTTAGGCTTAATGCATAGGTAAAATATCAAAGGATTACTGTAATTTTTTTCGAAATTTTCAAATAATTTTTTGCGAAAATATTTGGGGATCAGGTCAAGTATCGACGTTCAGGCACGAAAATTCTATGGTTTTTTACATTTCACACGTCAAAATGCTGAAACCATTTTTTTTTTTTTAATTTGGATCATTGCTGACTTTTGTACTGCGCAATAAAATAAGCTGTCTGGTAATATCTATGCCGTTTTCTTGATATTTTTTCACTTAGTAATTGACAAGAAAAGGTTAAAAAAATCTGCCCGCCGCGCGGACACATTCTCATCGCGCGTTGCGCGCGGCTCGTAAATTTCAGCGCGCCTGGGGCGGGTGGCTGTTGGTTCCCGCGCTTCGAGCCCATGATGCCAATGTGGGCGCCTTTTGCCACTGCGCTTGCGTTCGGGCCGTGCACTGGTTGGACGCCGTTGGCGCGCAATACAAAATTGAAATTAAAAACCATTCTTGTAATTTTAATAAATAATTATTGAAAAATCCACAAGAATGTATATAAATTGTACAACTTCTGATTTTAGACAAGAAAAAAATGTATAACACATATATTTATTAAGTAAAAGTTTAGTTTCTTTGACTTCCGAAGAACAACTTATATTTCACAAAACAGTTAATTTCAGGAGAAATTTGTTAAAAAATTGATGCAAAATAATTGTTTTCGATATTTTTTATGTATTCTCAGAAGAATTCATTTTAATTCAAATTTTGAATTGCGCGCCAACTGCGGCCAAGCAGTGAACGGCCCGAACGCAAGCGCAGTAGCAAAAGGCGCCCAAATTGGCATCACTTCTTCGAGCTCCATAATATATTTATCCCCTACATTTGTGAGCAGGCCTTTTGAAATTAAAGGTCAAAGCATCAACAACTGTAATTTACTGATTGTGAGTTCTGTTTTGTTAAAGCTCCTTCGGCTTTAACGAACACATTCTTATCACGTGGCTTGTGCTTCGCACTCGATTTTATGGAAAATGCGAACTTTTCTACATTATCTTCAACTTTATTATATCAAATGTACATAAAAAAATGTATATTTTTATTTCTGTACTTCGTTCTGGGGCTGCTTATTCAGATATTGCAAAATAATGTTTACGTTTTATTTTTCATGATCACTTTAATATTTATTTCTTATTTTGCATTAAATTTTATTCCCAGCTACCGTGAAAAATGTATCATTTCAATAAATTTATAATATTGCAATTCATAATATGCATTGGCATTGAATCATACGTATTTTCATGGTCTTGTTCTTATAATTCGAAAAAAGCGTATCCTATTTTTAAAAAAATTGTTATTTCACGTTTTATTGCAACATGTGTCATTTTTTCAGAAATTTGATTTAGTTTTAATGTCAATGTTCACGATTTAAACTAAAAATACGCATCATAGCGTAAGATTGTTGAAAGCAAATTTGTAGATATAATTCAGGCAAACAATTTTGTTAAATAAAATGTTATTGTAGCTTGCGTCCTTTTTCCTAAAAGTTAATTTTTTTATTCTCAATATATTTTTATAACAAGAGTTTATAACGTATTTGAAGATATTTTTTAGTTAAAGAACTATTTTTTCCATTTCTTTAGTCTTTTGTGTCGTTTTTCCAAAAATTTAATTTTTCAATTTTTAATCTTATTTTTACGAATCAAAGGAAGTCTACTCGTTCTAACTAAAAATTACTTATACAAAATTTGTAGATCCTTTTTGGGTGAACAGCTTTTGTCGATTCATATTTTACATAGCTTGTGTCGTTTATCCAAAAATTTGATTTTTTTGTTTTCAATGTTGTTTTTTACGAATAAAACAGAAACTACGCACCTTATCAAAAAATAAATAATCACAAATTTGCAGCTTCTTCTTGGGTTAACAATTTTTTTTTATTCATTTTTTTCCGTACCTTGCATAGTTTGATGGCAAAATGGAATTTTTTATTTTCTATTATTTCTTGTGCGATCAAAATTTGAATTTTTGATTTTGCATGGAAATTCAAAAGGTTGTTTTAATAATCTTGTGGGTCTTTAAAAAAGTATACAGACGACAACTGTGTGCTAAAGCACAATCCAATCCGATTAGGCTTTCAAAAGTTATCCGGTATACAGACGACGACGACAACAGACAGACACCGACGTACAAACTATTTTTTCTGACTTAGGGGGCCTCAAAACGTCGACATTTGGTGGAATCCACGAAAGTCATTTTTCACTTAAAATCAATACCTTCTCATTATGATGAGAATGTAAAAAAGTAAACAGTACAAGTGACGAAAATGAGTTCGGTCTTTGCAGATGAAACGCATATAATAAAATGACTTTCAGCATGTATATGATATGGAAAGACTAATATAATGTTAGAAGGTAGTTTATACGTTATCAGTTATTCACACTGTTATTAGTATAATTTTCTTCAAGAACGTTTACTTTAAAAAAAGCATGCAAAATATAATATCATAACGTTAACTAACAACAATAATAATATATGTGTGAAACTTCAAATAGGGGGTTGTTTTGTAATTGTACTTAAATAGTATACTCACCATCCGTCTAGGGATTTATACTCTACAAATTTAATTACAACTTTCGAAACCGAAATTTCTTTTTTACTTTAATTAATCCATATATTCATTGTGTGCGTTGGTATACTTTCTTTTAATAATAATTAACAGATTTGAAACATTTCAACATTTAGGTACAAATAGTCTATCGCTTTATATTACCTTGTGGTATAAACATAAATATAGGCGCTTACCTTAACTGCACCTATAGAGTGCTTACAAATTTATCCTTCCTTGACACTAACTTCGTAAAATAGATACAAATTTTCGTTGCTATCTCTTAAAAACTTCTACACCCATTAGCATCAGTGGATGATGACTATGAAATTATAACATCTAACGAATGGTCACTGATCATTACTTCTTTTTTATACTAAAGACTCGATTTGTTCAATCTTTATCAACATGTCAGTCATCACGGTAAGAATGGGTGAAAAATTTCTTTGATCACATGCATAATTACTGTAGTTCAGTACTTAATTTAAACTTCATGAATAAATGAACTTCATCTTTAAATTCAACAATTCTTATCAAACATTCCTAATTAGATCAATGTATCTTCATCTTGTGTTTGGAAGACCATCATCAACGAATGTTGAGAATTTGTTCTCTGGCTAGAAGTTAATAAAGTTGTTTTTTCGCAACCACTACTGTTCATAGAACAATCAGGAGAGCTTCCATCATATGCAATGTAATTTGTCGCTGTGCTGCTTGTAGAAGGCATATCGTTTAAATCTGGTGAAGCTAATGGTGGTCCTTGAACCTGACGACACCCATTACTATTGTCAAGTGAAACAATATGCATGCTGTAAGACTCCCTATAACCAGACGTACTCGAAGTGTCTTCATCATAAGAAACATCAGACTGGGGACGAAGATGATGATGGTGAGAGTAATAAGTCTGTGGTTGACTACTTTGTTGTTCCGGTGTATCGTTCGTCCTCTCGCATTCCCCTTGCCTCAACGAAAAACTTCTTCTTGATCGTATTGAAGACGTTTCTGAAGGGATGTTAATAGCTGTTGAGTCTATCACAGTTGGAGGTGCCATAGATATTATTGGTGTACTTGGAGATGATGTTTGTTCCACTGGTGTTGATTCTGGTTCAGATTTTGGCTGTGGAATCTACAAATGATGGATTAGGATAAGACTTGAGTAAAAAATTACCAGAAAATGGATTTTTATTTTCATTCTTTGAGATGTATTCTCTAAACTTAGGTTCTAACTTCTAGTTTCAACTTTTTCCTCATATGTTTGTTAAATCTGATAATTAATTTGTATGCCTACTTGAAAATCATGGGGTAGCTGAAAAGATGTATCCAGACTATGATGAGTATGGGGAGGAAAACTGTATTCTCTAGAGACCTAAAGAGAGAAAGTTATAGAATAAAAGTATCAGAGATAGATGGTAGCTAATTCTAATGCATTTTTTTAAACAGGCAACATACTGCTTTATACTAGGGATAAATAGTTTATAAAAGAAAGAATTGAAAAAGAAATTATTTTCAAAAGAGATCATGTTATATCAGTCAGATTGTTTTACCTCAACATGAGCCCTTCGACTCTTCCTCAGACGGAAGGTCCTTTTGCTTTGACCCATTGATCTCTGCAGTCGTGGTTTGTCTGGACGCGACTCGCTCGAGCTGTCCTCGGTTGGACTGTTTGGGCTCAACTGACTCGTCACAGTCTCCCCTGAGAATCCAATTACTTATTTCATGCTGATTTTATCAAATTTTGGTATCCTAGATCTAGAATCTATACAACCATGCCAAGGTTGAAAAGTACCATCGGATGATTAGGGGACAATTTCTTCACCACGATCTGAGGCTTACTTCGCAGGCAAATCCTTAATTTCTGGTTTCTATCTTATTTGAATTGAAAATAATGAAATAAAATCGAGAGTGAAGAAATCGAAATTGACTAGTAATTAGGATCTAAGATTGCTCGAGGAATGAAAGTAAGCATGCAAAATCAACTTTGGCTTGTGTATCTTTTGCTGTTCAGTTATGAGGTGATTAATGATGATATTCTGAAGGATATATTTTTTTCTGATAGGTTCAATTTAGTTATCGTTGCAGTTTTAATGGGATAAAAAACACGTAATGAAAAATAGACGGAAATTTGATAGATAATGTGGTGGATAATGAATCAGTGCCAATATTGTATTGCTTTTCATTTAAGTTAGTCCTAATAACTAACATCAATTTTGATTAACGGACGAATGATTTCAATTTTTCAGAAGTTTTTTTTTGTGTATATTTTATTATGTATAACTTCTCTCAACTCTCATTAGATGGTGCTGGTAAATTTAAAGTTCTAAAGAGTATTAGGGCGTGAATTGGAATTTACCTGATGAGTGCCTATACTCTACAGAAGAGACAAAGCGCAGTTTTGGCGCCTTTTGATGAGTAAAGATAGAAGATGGTTTGGTTCTATCTGAAACATGCCACATCGAACATCTAATATGATAGGAAAGACGACCAGCGCAGAATAAGACAAACCAAATTGCAATGCAATCGTCAATTCTTGATTGTCCCAGAGATCTGATAGGAGAATACGCATTGATTTTCTTTTTATGAGCTATTGATGATCAGGCCAATTGCAATATTTAAAAAATAACACAACTGGACTATTTTTGAATATCATCCCTAAAAAACTATGAATTTTAATCTACTATAAATCAATTAGTTTTGCCAATCAAAGAATATTACGGAAATTAATTATGAGTTCCATTTTCAATCAGTTTTTGGAAGTGACGCGTTACTTTTTAACTTTTAAATAAAAGTAACACAGTGAAGTCCATAAAAAAGAATTTTTTATCCTTGAATTTTGAGAAAGAAGAATTATTTATCTTAAAAAATAACAATTTCGAGGCTCCTGATATGTTTTCCATTTCTTGTCAATTATTTTTATAGTTCTTTTCAACTTATTTTTAATGCTATGAGCATTTAAATAAATTAAAACTTTGAAATTACATGATGCGTTGTTTAAAAACAAAATTTTTTTTTTTAATTCAACAGTTTGATATTATCACTATATGTTTGCCAAATTTGTTCGAATTCTCCTCAAATTTAGGTGAACTCATTCAAATATACACTGAGAAAAAACTGCTATTGAATCGATAGCTCTCGTTCTAAAGCAGATGAAATTGAATAAAATTAATTTAAATTGCCTTTGATTAACTTCAAATACAATTAATATAACAAGAATTCAATTTCATTCGGTTAAATTAATTTGAATTTAGTTCACGTCTTATGAGCCAGTTAAAAGCATTTTAATTCAGTTGAATTTTTCTAACACATATAGTTAGTTTTATTAGATTATTTTATTCAGTTTCATTTGATTAACTTCTATTGAGGTAAATGCAATTAAGCATTGCATTTTGTTTGATTTTGATGTGTTACTTTAAATTCAGATATATACCGTTTGATTCGGTCGAATTCAGTTTATTTCCTTATTGTTACATTTATTCAGTTTTTTAAATTCTTTTATTCAGTTTTACTGAATTATTATTTATTCATTTTAATTTAATTCAAATAAATAAATTATTTTTGTTAATTAATTTTTTAATTCATTTAATTTACAAGATATTTTATGAACGAACTGTATACGTTACTGAATTTCCCGCCAACTTCACGGAAAATTCCGGAATACTAGTCCGTACCATTTTTGATTAATTCAGATAAATTAAACTTAATTCAGTTGTATTCTATTGTATTCAGTGAAATTCATTTAAATTTAATTCAACTTCGTTTAATTCGGCTAAATTCAGGTAAATGAAAGTTGGGTATTCATCACCTTGAATTCTTTGAAATTCTTTAGAGTTCAATTACGTTCAATTAGGTGAATCAATTCGAATCCAGTCAAAGGGTATTTTTTAATCAAGTTGAATTACGTTGAACAGTTAAATTTTGGTATTCCTGTTGTTAGTTTTACACTGTTTAATTTTCTTTCAATTAACTTAAAATAATATTAATTAATTTGAATTTAGCTATAAATGGTATTTAATTCAGTCGAATAAATTACGTTTAACAGTTGAATTTATCTAGCAACTAGTTTCTTGCAATACAATTCGCTTTTATTAAACTAATTGAAATTCAGTTGACTCAGTTAAATTAATTAAAATTAAATAAAAGTGTATTAATTTAATTTTTCTATTCGAACAGTTGAGTTTATCTACGATTTGAATTCTCTTTTTCAGCATAAGAATATCAATTTTCGAAAATTAACGATAACTCTGACGCTTAGAAATTTCTTTAAGCCAATGATAATTGCAGTTTGTTACTTTATAATCATAGCGTGCCGAACGCTGAGCAAAATAAAATAAATAATATAGAAACCATGCAAAAAATATATCCAGAAAGAAAATTATTCTTGAAGCCAAATCACCAATGCTTTACCATAATATTGTAGATCTGTGGGTTTTTTTATTTTACTTTTCTGATAATATATCTACGCCGTTGCTTCGATTGTCAAGTATGAATCTTTCTTTTTAACTTTTTGAAAATTTCACCATGTTTCATTAAATAATAAGAAAACTCACATGGCAATAAAAATTTGATAGACTAGAATAGCAGGCTGATCGCATGATAGGGGAAAAGAAAAAACGACATTTTGGAAAGTGAGTAGATGACACAGGTGTAAATGAGTGACACAAGTGTTTTTTTTTTCTTGTCAGAAAGAACTTTTGCCAAAGGCAGCGTATGATAAAAAGCAAAGAAATGTCGAAGCAACTACGCAGTAAGAGCGCTAAGTGATGAAATTCGGGTACCAACTGTTGGACATTACCATTGTCTAAATACTGCTATGTAGTAATTCGGAGTTATTATGTAACGGATGTTACCAGGGTACGAGAAAGTGACGTCACATATACCTTTATAAAAAATAACGTACAGGGTTGAAAATATCAAGTAGGAAGTTCAGGTCATAGGTTGGATTAATTTTTTTAAAAGCGTAGGGTTACACAACAGCAGGATATATTAATTGCAATATTCATCAGGGTTCGGAACTGTTAGATTAAATAATAAGAAAAAAAGTTATATTTAAAAAATTACCAATCGATTGTATCCGTAAATTGAATTTACACAAACTAATCCAATATTTCCTTTTATAGTTTTGTAAAATATTCTTAATAACATTTATATAATAAGATTTTCATAAGAATTCAAGAATCGACAGTATTATATTTTAATTTGTTGTGTAAAACGTTGGCTACTTTCTAAACTAGCTAAAAAGCAAGAGTTCAACTATGGAGGTTTTTCTAGAGTGCTTATCGAATCTAAATATAGACATTCAAAAGTGAGAAGTCTTGTTGCTTATTGTTTTTATATTATTTTTATTCCGAACCCTGGTTGTCGTAAAAAAAATCGTTGAAATTGGATCTTACCTTTGTTCCCTAGCTAGCAATAGAAGTCACTCATTGATCAATTTGTAAAAAATGAAGTAATGTTTAAAAAATAAATATTGTAGCTGGAATAGAGATTTTCCAATTAACGATTAATATTTTTGTCTTAATTTCAATAATTTTGCAGCGTCTCATAGACAATGGCTCGATCCAACTGTGGTAGAGAGAAAGCAAAAATTGAAAATGCGACACTGGTCAGTCAATAGCGCTGCTTTAAAAATCACTGAATTAGCAATAGCAAAAAGACTGGCAGAACAAGTTATTGCAGGTTAAAAAAATCATTAAAAAAGAATCAGTCAAAGGGTTATTTTCCAGTTCTTCGAAGAATCTTTAATTTATTTCTTTTATCATATATTGCAGAAACTTTTGTATCTTATTTATCTGTTTCTTAACTGATTCTGAAAAAAGAATAGTTAAAGCTTCATGAATAAAAAATTGCAACTCAACCTCTAGATGTTTTGTACCATTTGACGGCCTGTAATTTGTAATCCTGGGTATATCTGTAAAGTTAAAGAAACTTCAAATAATGTTATAAAATGAATTACCTGTTCCAAGAGCATTTTCAGACAGTCCTTCTCCCGAGACACCCACGTCACTTCCATCTCGAAGAGTTGTGGATCCTGCACTAGTACTTGAAATTGAACCTAGAAAAATTGAAATTAGTTTACAAAATTTAATTACATAAAAACTATAAAGATTTAAAAAATCACTTAAATGTATTCATAAATCAAAACTAAACTGCAAATGAGAGCAGCCAAAATTAAACTTTTCTGAATATTCAACTTTTCAAATTGAAGGTTAAAAAACTGGAATTTTCAAAATTTCAATTCAGTCAGTCAAAATGCTCATAATCATCTCAAAATTGAAGAAGTACAATCATTTTTCACAAAAATGAAGGAAAAATTTTTTTAACAAAATTAGTATACAGGTACCATATTGAATTCAATAAGAGATTCCTTAAATTCCTAAGATTACAAGTCGAAATATATTACATTTTCAACAAACTAGTCAAATTTTTAACTAAATGAGATGAATTTTCAAGTCAAAGATGAATTTTCAACAAAAGGTTGAGTTTCCAAGTTAAAAAGTTTAGTTGTTTAGTTGTTTAGAAGATAGTTGAATTTTTAATAAAATATTTTAATTTTTAACAAAATAGATGAATTTTCAACCAAATGGTCGAATTTTCAAACAAAAAAGATTCAAATTGAAGCCCAAGCAGTTGAATCTTTCATTAAATGGTCGATTTTTCAAACAAAAAGGATTCAAATTCAACCAGAAACTTTGCATTTTCAACCAAATAGTTTCATTTTCAAGTTGAAAAGGCAAATTTTTCAGAAAAAATCTGCCCGCTTCGCGGGCACATTCACATCCCGCGCTTCGCTCGCAAGTTTGAGCACGCCTAGGGCGCGCACATGTTGGATCTCGCGCTTCGCGCTAGATTTGGTAGTCATCTCGCGCTTCGCGCTCGATAATGTATTCACCTCGCGCTATGCGCTGGGACACATTTACCTGACGCTTGAAGCTCGGTTTCTCTAGGTTTTCGCACTTCGTGTACTCGCTATTACGCGCTTCGCCGGCAAATACTCTCTTAATAAGCTTCATCGTTAAATCCTCATCTAAAACAGATTATTTTCAACTAAACAATTTGATTTTTAACCAAAAAATTGATTTTCTTCCAAAAAAGACGAATTTTCAATGAAATACATCAATTTTCAACCAAATTGTTTAATTTTCCAGCCGAAAATGCGAATTTTTTACAAAGCAGTTTATTTTTTAACCCAAAAATGTGAATTTTTAACAAGAAAGTTAATTTCAACTGAAACATCAATTTTTAACCGGACAGTTGCATTTTTTACCAAAAAAGATTAAATTTCTACAAAAAGAGATACATTATCAAACTAAAAAGATGAATGTTCAAAAAATAGTTCATTGTTTAATAAAATAGTTGAATTTAAAGTAATTCAATTTTTAACCAAATAATAAAATTTGTTGAATTATCTTATTAGGTTCTATTAATTAAGCTGGCATTTAAGTGGACAAATAAAAAGAAGGGGAAAGACTGTGAAGCCTGCAATAAATAAATGGGAATTTTAATAATTCATAGTCTAAAGCAAAACATTTTAAATAATAATTGAACTTCATTTTTAATACTCGAAAAATTTTATGATACTATTTTAACACTTTTTAAAATTTTTATCACTATTTACACTATTTTTGATCTCTAAAGTGCAAACCTATAAAATTGAATAAATTTAAAAATTAAATCTTCAAAATTAAACCATTTTCTATTTTAAATCTTCAAAATTGAACTAAATATTCAAAAAAAAATTCGAAATTACATAATTTCAAAATATAAATATGCCAAATTAATAAATCTTCAGTTGTAGATATTAAAAATTGAACTTTAAAAAAAAGTTTGAAATTACATAAAATTGTAGAACTTTAAATTGTAAATTATTAAGTTGTGTCATAAATCAGATCCCTGAAAAAATAAGTGAAATGATTTTAAGAATCAAAATAATATTACTGATATTTCAAACAAAGAACATTTTTAATACAAAAATTTCAAAATTTGCAACAAACATTTATTTTAACCATTCTGTTTGCAATTAAATTTTATCTTACTATCGGCTCTCACTAATTAAAAAAAATTGTTGATTTCAAAAAATGATGGTTTATTTTTTCGTAGAAATCATTTTCTACAACTACCGTTTTCAATTTGAAAGTAAATTTTTCTATGGCTGAAATCGTAAAAAAAATTGTCGGAGAAAAATTTTTTTAAACAAATAACTTAATTTGAAGATTATTTACTTATTTTCTACACTGGAAAATTCTTGCAGGGAATGTTTTCCCCGAAAAAAATTTAATTGCAAAAACAATTGGTAAAATAATTATTTTTCGTAAGTTTTAAACTTTTTCGTAAAAAATAATGTTTTTTCTTTCATAAGAAATTACTTATAATATTATTTCAATTCTTAAATAGATAGAACATTTTTTTCCAGAGACATAGTTTTTGGCACGATAACTATCTTAAAATTACAGTTTTCAACTTGAAAAATTTACGTTTTTAATGTTTATTTTAATTTATCAGTATTAATTATATTTTATGGCACTTTAAATTTGAGCTTATCTTTTAATTTGATAATTAGGCCATCAAAGTAAGAAATACGTAATAAGCTATTTTTTCTAGTTAAGATATTATTTATCTTTTGTTGATTATAGATTATATAAAAAGATTTCAAGGCACTTGTACGACTTTAATAATTATTTCATAGATTACATTGAATAGGTTTTAATTTTTATTTCAATATTATATTATCTTTCAATAGGTTTTAAAAGATTTCGAACTTTGCAAAAGATTTCACAAATTTTCAAAAATTCAATTTCAAAATCACTTTTAATATAAAATAAAAATTTCGAATTACTAGTTACTTACAAGTTTATTTGTTTTTCAGTTTATATAAATATTATTTTCCTAAATTTCTTGAGAAAATTCAAAAAGATTTTTGAAGATTTCAGATATGTCAAAAGGCAACATTTCATCAAAAAAATTAAATAAAAAACTGTTGAATATATAAATAAAAAACGATTTTCCAAGAAAATAGTTGAAAAAAAAGATTAATTTTTACAACTTCCATTTTTAACCAACAAAGTTTGAATTTAAAGAAAAAAAAGACGAATTTTCTACGAAACAGTTCAATGTTTATACCCGAAAATATGAATTTTCAAATAAATAGATCAATTTAAAAAAAAAACGAATTAATTTTCCATCAGTTGCATCATTAACCAAAAAGGACTTCATTATTATAAATAAAGAAGAATTCATCTAAAAAATACTGGAAGTCTTAACCAAAAGAGATTAAATTTCAAAGCAAAGAAAAAAAAAATTTGCAACAAATTATTTGAATTTTCAACCAAAAAAGATTTTTCAGTCAAGAAAGAAAAAAAAAATTAAACGAAAATTATAATTTGAGGGGAAAAATAATTTTTAATACCAAATAAAAATTTCGAATAACTATTTATTTTTTATGTTTATTTTTTCTCTAAGGTTATATAAATATAATTTTTCTAAGATTCTTGAGAAAATTCAAAAATATTTTTGAAAATTTCAGATATGTCGAAAAAGTGTAATTCCTTTATTTTACAGGACTTTGCAAAATTTCAGGAAAAATTCGAGCTACTTTAAAAAAAAAATTGAGGTATTTCGAAAATATTTCAGTTTTAAAATATTTTTAAGGTATTCAAAACTTCTTAAAATCTTAAATTCATAAATATCTTTTAAACTGACTCAAATTATTCATAAAATTTTGAAAAATCTCTCAAATTTCTTCAAAAATTAAATTTTTTTTCAAAATCTTCAAAAATTGATATTTTGTTTTAAATTTATGGAAATGTTTTTAAATTTTAAATAATTTGTATATGTTTTCAAAACTTCTAAACCTTCTATCTTTTAAAATTATTCGAATTTTTCCATATATTTTTTTAATTTTGCAAAGTTAAAAAAAGTTGACTCAAAATCTTCCATATTCTTTTTTGAGAGTTTATGAAATCGTGTAAAAGGTTTTAAAATGTTTTTAAATATTCTGTTAAAAATTAATGTTTCTTGATAAAAAAATTTTCCCTTGAATTTTAAGAAAAATTGTTGATTATCGTGAAACCTTTCAAAATTCTTAAAAAGTTTCAAAATTTTATTTCGAAATATTTAAAAATCTACAAAGTTTTAAATTAATTTTGAATCTCTACAAAACTTGTAAATATCTATTAAACATACTCGAATTTTCTATAAAATGTTGTGATCTTGCAAAATTTTTCAAATTAAAAAATCGGTTTAAATGTTTCGGGTAATGTTATGAAAATATTTACATTTGCTTGAAACCTTGCAAAATTCCTAAAAACCTTCTCTTTTCCGTAATCTTGAAAAAATCTACATTTTCTTAAACAAATTTTTGAAATCTCAAGATTTAAAGCATTTTTGAATGTTTCCAAAACTTCGAAAACTGTTAAGTATCTCGAAATAATTCAGTTTTCATAAATTTCTTAAAATCCTGAAAAATTAAAAAAATTGTCTTAAAATCTTCCAGATTTTGATCATAAGAATCACTAGACACCCTGTGAAATCATCAATTTTCAATTTAAAAAAAAAAACAAAAAAACATTGTGTCAATTTGGAGAAGAATGATGATAAATTTCCTGAGCAGAACTACTGATCGTTTCCTATTTGTTTCTTTCTATCTAAATTACAGGGGCATTTATAGGTAATTTAGTAATCTTCTGTTATCGGATTCTCAAGAAATTATGTCACTGGTATGACTAACTCACAGAAAGTTGTATTTTAATATCTTTTATAATAAAGGCCGATCATAGATCATTTCTTCAATAATAATTTACCATTACGATCACGTTCCTCCATCCTTTTTTACTCTTTCCAACGACTCGTATTTACTGTTGAAATCCAGCAACATAACTGAATAGGTAAAAAATTCCGAGTCTGTTTAGAATTTAGTTTAATACGAGTATAAGCCTATTACAAGAAGTAAATTACAAATAGCTGGCTTGCAAAACCTGTTCTTATTTAACTCTCTTTGAAACTAAAACAAATAAATAAAGAGAATTAAAAAAAATCGGTCATTCAAATCTCCCGCCCCCATACTTTCCCTCTCCTCACTTTACTCTTCGCCCCATCCTCCTCCTCGTCCTCGTCCTCCTCCTCAACTTCTTCATGCAATCTCTTCTTTAGCTGACACTTCTCTTCTACTTCCCTTCCCTAGACCTCACTTCCCCTCCCCTACTCACCCTCATTTCTAATCATTTCTACTACTTTCCCTCCTATCACTTCCTCTACTTCCCCTTCCCTCCCCTCATTTCCCTTTACTTACCCTTCTTCCACTCCTCTCGATTCCCATCACTTCCCTTCCCATCATTTAGCCGGCTTTCCTTCTCTTCATTTCTCTTACTAGCTCTCCAGTCGTTTCCCTTCACTTCCTCTACTACCCCTTCACTCATTTCCCCTCACTTCCACTACTTTCCCTCCTTGCGTTTCCTCTACCTTTCCCTCCCCCCTCATTTTCCCTCACGCACCCTAATACCCTTCCACTAGTTTCCTTCCCTGCATTTTCCCTCACTTCATCACCACTCATTTCCCCTACACTTCCTCCCTTAATTTCCTTCACTTCCCCTATCTCCTCTCCCCTCATTTCCCTTCACTTTACTTCCCCTGCCCTTAATTTCCATCACTTCCCTTCCTATCAGTTACCCTGCTTTCCTTGTCTTCATTTTCCTCAGTACCAATCCACTCATTTCCCCTACTACTTATACGCATTTCCTCTACCACCTCTTCACGCATTTCCCCTCACTTCCACTACTTTCCCTCCCCGCATTTCCACTCACTTCATGTCTACTAATTTCCTCTCATTACTCCTACTATCCCGCTCCTACTTTCCCTCACTCCCCCTCCGTTTATTTCTCTTCACTTACTTTACTTCCCCTGCCCTCAATTCCCATCACTATCCTTCCCATCAGTTACCCTATTTTCCTTCCCTTCATTTCCCTCAGTACCACTGCACTCATTTCCCCTCATTTCCACTATTTTCCTTCACTGCATTTTCGCTCAATTCCCCTACCCTCCTCTCCCCATTTTCCCTACTTCTCCTCTCCTCAATTCCCATCACTTCCCTTTCCATCAGTTACCCTGTTTTCCTTCCCGTCATTTCCCTCCGTACCACTGCACTCATTTCCCCTCACTTCCCCTGCTCTCCTCTACCCATTTCCTCTACTTCTCCTCTCCTCAATTCCCATCACTTCCCTTTACATCATTTACTCGGCTTTCCTTCCCTTAATTTCCCCTACTTACCCTGCACCCATTTCTCCACACTCCCCCTGCTACCCCTCCACTCATTTTCCCTCACTTCCCCTACCCTCTTCTCCCAATTTCCCGTACTTCTCCTCTCCTCAATACCCCATCACTTCCCTTTCCATCATTTACTCGGCTTTCCTTCCCTTAATTTTCATTATTTGCCCTCCCCTCATTTCCCCTTCTCCCTCTCCACTCATTTCCCCTCACTTTCACTAATTTACCCTCACTTTCACTACTTTCCCTGCTCGCATAACCCCTCACTTCCCCTACTCTCCCTTTCCTTATTTTCCCTCACTTTCCCCAATACCCCTCTATTAATTTTCGCTCACTTTCAATACTTTCCTCCCCTTAGTTCTCCGAATCCCCTTGCCGCATTTTTGCAACTTTCCCTTCCCTAATTTCCCTCACTTCCCCTCCCCTTATTTCCCTTCACATACTCTAATTTCTCTTAGCCCAATTCCTCTAATTTCTCCTTCCCTCATTTCCCTTCACTTAACCTACTTTACCTCAGCTCAATTCCTCTACTCCCCCCCCCCTCATTTCTCTTCACTTATCCTACTTCCCCTTACCTCAATTCTCATCACTTTCCCTCATTCCCCCTAATATCCTTCCCCTCACTTTCCTTACTTTCCCCTTATTTCCCCTCCATTCCCCCTCACTTCCAGTACTTTCCCCCTCACTTCCAGTACTTTCCCTCCCCGCATTTCCCCTCACTTTCACTACTCCTCTCCCCTTATTTCCCCTCACTTACCCCTTATTTCCCCTCACTTACCCCTTATTTCCCCTCACTTACCCCTTATTTCCCCTGTTTCCTCTAATCCTGCCCGGGGCTACGAAACCCAAAGCAAAGGAATGGGGACGAACAATAACGGTCAAAAATTAACTGAGGCCCCATAATCACTATTCTCTCCGTTTCTATTATTATTTTATTATATTTTTGTTGTTGTAATTTAGTTAGTAGCATTAGGGTGGTCGAAAAATGCATTACAATTTTTTTTGAATTTTCATTTATTTCGTCTTCAAATTTGCTCGAATACACAAAAAAATAAATCTATTTTTTTGTTTTCAAGAAAAAAAAGAAGATATTTACAGGTGGCGCAAGCCCCATGAAGTATAAGACGTATTTCCCATAAGAAAAAAACGTTTTCGTAAATTCCATTCAGAATCGCCAGCAATAGGTGACTCGAGTTGAAACTCAAAATTTCTCTTCACAATTAGCTATGGAACTTAAATTAATTATTAATTTTTGAATACCACTCCCATAAGTCTGTTTTATAGGGTCCCAAGAAATCCCATAAGTGAAAAATTGGGTTTTGCGAATTTTTTGCGCTAATCAAGATTTTTTTTTCAATTTTTGAAATAAAAATGGTTTCTAATACATACATTATTACTTTTTATTGATAACAAGATCATAAAGTAATTTGTTTAAACAATTTACTATTGTTTTTAGCCTTTTTTTTAGAATAGAGTTAGAAAGTCGCGGTTATTTCCGAATTTTTCAAATTATTTTCAACTTTTCAGTTAGATCGAGGCAATAGTCAATTAAATGCAATAAAAATAATTTTTTAAACAATCTGTTATTGTTTATAATAATATTATCTTAGAATAATGCTAGAAAATTGCAGTTCTTCCTAAAATTTTTCACTTTTTGTCCACTTTTCAATTAGAACGAGGTAATAATTCATTCAAGTTACCAAACATAATTGTTTAAATAATTTATTATTATTTTCAAGAATATTCTCTTTGAATAATGCTAGCAAGTTGTGTTTTTTTCTGAAATTTTCAACTTTTTATCCACTTTTCACTTAGATTGAGGTAATAATTAATGCAATTTAACAAAGATAATTGTTTAAACAAATTATTATTATTTTTAATTTTCTTCTTCTATAGTAATGCTGGATAGTTGCGGCTTTTTCTGAAATTTTCCACTTTTTGTCAAGTTTACACTTAGAGTGATGTAATAATTAATTAAAGTTAACAAAAATAATCGTTTAGACAATGCGTTATTATTGTTAATAATATTATCTTTGAATAATGCTAGAAGGTTGCGGTTTTTTTCTGAAATATTGAACTTTTTGTCCATTTTTCTCCTAGAGCGAGATAAAAATCAATGAGATTTATCAAACATAATTATTTAAACAAATTATTATTATTTATAACAATTTTCTCCTGCTCGATGCGGTTTTTTCTAAATTTTTTTAACTTTGCTGTGGCATTTTAGTCTGAACAAATAATAAATAAACAATAGAGAGAATAATTTTTTAAACAATCTCCTTCCTTTTTATAAATATATTTTTCGGAAATAAAACAGATGTTTGAAATATTCTTCAAATTTTCTATATGGATCATATTTTACCTCGCTCCAAGTAAAAAATGGATAAAAAGTATAAAAATTGAGGAAAAAACTGCAACTATCTGGCATCGCTATAAAAGAAGTTATAAACAATAATAGTTTATTTAAACAATTATGTTTGGTAAATTGCATTAATTTGTATCTCACTCTAATTGAAAAGTGGACCAAAAGTGGAAAATTTTAGAAAAAACTTCAACTTTCTAGCATTATTCTAAAAGAATATTATTATAAATAATAATAAATTGTTCAAACAATTGTGGAATAAATTATTTCTTTACAATTTCATTGATTATTACATCGATCTAAATGAGAAGTTGAAAATAGGTTGAAAAATTCGGAAAAAACTGCGACTTTCTAACACTATTCTATGATAAAAATGCTAAAAACAATAATAAATTGTTTAAACAATTTATTTCAACATCTAATTATCAGTAGAAAGTAATATTTTATGTATCACAAACAATTTTTATTTAAAAAATTATAATTAGCCCCAAAAATCCAATTTTTCAGTTATGGGGTTTCTTTGGGACTCTATAAAACAGACTTATGGGGGTGTTATTCAAAAATTAATTATTTATTTGTATTCTGTAGCTATTTGTGAAAAGAAATGTTGAGTTTCGATTCATCTAATATTGACGATTCTGAATAAAATTTACGAAAACGTTTTTGTTTTCTTATGGGAAATACGTCTTTAACCTTATGGGGCTTGCGGAACATATAAATATCTTCTTTTTTCAAAACTCATTTATTTTTTGGTGGGTTTGAACAAATTTGGAACGATATGCAAAAAAAAATAAAAATTAATTTTAAAATTGAATTAAAATTAAATTTTAAAATTAAATTTTAAAATTAAATTAAAATTAAAATTAAATTTTAAAATTAAATTAAAATTTAAAAATTAATTGACATTAATTGACCATCTCATAGTAGCATACACGCCAGTAGTAAAAGATCGAAGTTTATATCAGCATGCTTGTCTCACATTTACAAAAAACTTGCATTATGTAAATGTAAAAAATGCATTTCGATGTTGCACGACTTTTTTTTTTAATTTCTTAATATCTAAATGTGTCTTAACACTGTATCACTGAATATTACCACCTCCAGTCGTTTAACTCTATTGTTCTTGATGTAATGTATTTCTCAGTCAGTCATGATTCATCAGTCCATAGGACGATTAATGAAGATTGTGACAAGCATCGAAATTTCAAGGAAAACGCCCTCGCTCCACAGACAAAAACAAGTTTTGAATTGAGAAACTCGGTCTTCCTTTAACACAAAAAATGGGTTCATAATTTTGATAATGGTAGCTCAGGCAGTAACGCTTCGGCTTCATAGTGGAAAGTTGCTTGTTCGATTCTTGCTGTCTGCACTTTTTTTTATTTATTTATTCAAATGTTTTTCAAGTAAATCTTCGAGTGATTGGTCTAATTCGCATATTTTTTTAAGATTATTGAACGAAATTATAAGTACTAACCTTTTAACAGATAAAAAAAAAGTGCAGGCATCGAGAATTGAACACGCAACCTTCCGAATATGCACCCGAAGCGCTACTGCCTGAGCTACCGGCCGATTGGAAGTGTTTTTCGCCAAACTCTACATGGCGGGTGGCGAATAGGGTGGTTCGAAAATGCATTGGAAATTTATTTTTTTATTTTTATGAGTAAAGAACGGAAATTTGTTCGAATCCACACAGAAATAAATCCATTTTTTATTTTCTTGTTAGAGAGTCCCAAAAAAAACCCATAAGCGAAAAAATGGGTTTTGCGAGTTTATGGCGCTAATGATGATTTTTTTGGGTTTTTCAAAAATGCAAATTCTTTTTGATACACAAAATACTACTTTATACTGATAAATAGATGCTTAAATAAATTGTTTAAACAATTTATTATTGTTTTTAGCAATTTTCCCTTAGAACGGTGATAGAAAGTCATGTTTTTTTTTCAGAAATTTTCGACTTTTTGTCCAATTTTCAATTAAAGCGATGTAATAGTTCATTAATATTAACAAACATAATTGTTTAAACAATTTATTATTATTTCTAATAATATTCTCCTAGAATAATACTAGAAATTGCAGTTTTTTTCTGAAATTTTCAACTTTTGGTTCACTTTTCACTTGGAGTGAGTTAATACTTAATTTGATATAGCAAAAATAATTGTTTAAGCAAATTATTATTGCCTATTGCTACCTTTTTCTATATTAATACCAGATAGTTGCGGTTTCTTTCTGAATTTTTTAACTTTTGTTCATTTTTCAATTAGAGTGTAGTAATAATTAATTCAAGTCAACAAAAATAATTGTTCAAATAATTTATTTTTATTTTTAATAAGGTTCTCTTTGCTTGATGGTAGAAAGTTACGGGTTTTTCCGAAATTTTTAACTTTTTGCCCACTTTTCACTTAGTGAGGTAATAATTAATGAAAGTTAATACAAATAGTTGTTTAAACAATTTATTATTGTTTGTAACTATTTTCTCTTAGATAAGTGCCTAGAAAGTTGCGGTTTTTTCTGAAATGTTTAAATTTGCTTTTTTCATTGAATTAATTTTTTTAAACATTGGGAAAAGAGCAAAAATAATTCACTTAAAAAAGTAAAATACTATTTAAAAAATGATTCTTGTTGAGTTTCACTTATTATTTGTTTATAACTAAATAGTCAAAGCGAAACTAAAGATTTCAGAAAAAAAGTAACTTTCTAGCATTACTCTAAGAGAATATTGTTATAAATAGTAATAATCAATTGTTTAAATAAGCATGTTTGTTAACTTGCATTAATTATTACCTGACTAAGTGAAAAGTGGACAAAAATTTCAAGAGTTCAGAAAAAATTGCAACGTTTTAGCATTTATCTAAGAGAAGATAGTTATAAACAATTATAAATTGTTTAAACAACAATGTTTGTTGAATTGAATTATTCATTACTTTACCAAGTAAAAATTGGATAAAAAGTTCAACATTTCAGAGGAAACCGCAACTATATTGCATCAATAAAGAAGATAGTTATGAACAATAATTTGTTTAAATAATTATTTTTGTTCAATTAAATTAATTATTAACTCACCCTAAGTGAAAAGTAGACAAATAGTTGTAAATTTCAGAGAACACCGCAACTTTCCAGCATTTAAATCTAATAATAATAATAATAATAATAAATTCTTCAAACAAATAATTTTGTCAACTTCAATTAATTATTTAACTCACTCTAAGTGAAAAGTGAACAAAAAGTGGAAAATTTCAGAAAAAACTGCAATTTTCTAGCTCTTTTCTAAGAGAATATTATTAGCAATAATAATAACTTGTTTAAACAATTATGTTCGTTAACATTAATGAACTATTACATCACTTTAATTGAAAATGGGATAAAAAGTGGAAATTTTTTACTTTCTATCTCCATTCTAAAAGAAAATTACTAAAAACAATAATAAATTGTTTGAACAATTTATTTAAACATCTAATTACCATTTAAAGTAGTATTTTATGTATCAAAAGGAATTCGCATTTTTAAAAAACCCCAAAAAATCATAATCAGCGCCAAAAGCTCGCGAAACCCATTTTTTTCACTTATGGGGTTTCTTTGGGACCCTATAAAACAGTCTTATGGGGGTGATATTTGAAAAGTAATATTTTATTCATATTCTATGGCTAATTGTGAAGAGAAATGTTGAGTTTCAACTCGATTCAGCTAATATTGAGGATTCTGCATAAAATTTACAAACACGTCTTTTTTTCTCATGGAAAATACCCGTTAAACTTCATGAACTTGTACCGCCTCTAAATATCATTGAAAAAAAATGGATTTATTTCGGTGTGGATTTGAACAAATTTCCGGGCGTTACTCATAAAAATTCGAAAAAGAATTTTTTGGACCACCCTAGTGGCGAATATTCCAAAACCGATTTTCTCGAAAACGGCGAAAGAGCCCATATTACAAAAAAAAAGCACAATTCGTGGCCTCCCCTTATAAAACTAAAAAGGGCGTGAATTAATCTGTAACAAAAACGAGACTTTTTTTCTGTCTCGAAAGCCGAGAATGTTTAACAATAGCGATTTAAATTACGCAATGTGCGACTAGTGCGTATAGCGTTTGATAATAATTTGCATATAGCGCCAGCGATTAGTTTAATGAAATGGAACAAAGCTTTACGTAGGTATCAGCGAAAGCAGGAATGCGAGAGAAAGGTCAGAGGTGTGCTCGTTTATAGTTTATTCTATGTGATTTTGTACGTGTGAGCGTTTGGATTTTGCATTCTTGTCACTCACGGATTGATCGACCGAGTGATACGAGAAAAACCAGTTTTTGTTTACAATATTTTCGAAAATGTAATTTTTTTGATAACTTTTTGAAATGATTTTCCATAAGAAGAAATTAAATTTTCACTTTTCCAAGACGCGGACACAACATAAACTCTCATGGGATATACTGAATATCCACGATAAATCCCAGAATCGTATCACCCTGGACTGAGAATTCCTGAATGATAGAGCTTCCTCACTTCCTCGCTGTACGAATAAAAAAAAAAAATAATAATTTTCTTATCGCAGAGGTACGTCAAGAGGCAGTGCAGCAGGCCTTGGCTGCGATGCAGAGTCGACCGAAGCCCTCGTTACCGATGCCATCGAAAAGAACCTCCGTGATGGCGAGGAGTCCAGACAGAGATCGTCGAGACGGTCTCGGAATTGGCGACTCGAGCAGCGACGAGGATAGCGTCGTGACCGAGGAGAGTCCTGGTGCGGGTGGTCCAACCGGAACTGGACTTTCCGATACCAGCAGCACCGGCTCAGCTCGAGACACTCCGCCTCCACCTAGGCCCCCAGCCAGAAGGCCACCTGCTGATATCACCGATATCGCAGAGTACTCTCCTCATGCCTATTGTAACCTGGTTCAGCCTCCGGACGTGACGCATACCAGCACTCAGAATCGGAGACCAGCCGGTGCCGATCGAGTCAATCGGTATCACGTAGTTGAGGACAATAATACTGGCACCACTGGTCGGTGGAAGGTCTCTGCGAAAATTCAACAGCTTCTCAACACGCTCAAGCGACCAAAAAGACGACCACTGCCCGAGTTTTATGAGGACGATGATATTGAATTGGAGATTGCGGCCAACCCGAAAGATCCGAATGCACCCAAGCCAGAAGGTGGTTCGATGACCTCCGCGGTTGGCGAACAGACGAACGTCGCCTCTGGACTCCCAAGGTCGCTAGAGGCCGCGATTCAGAGGTGAGAATCATTTTTTTCATGTTCTTATCCTTACTACTTGCAACTGTTTATATGATTCTTGCCATTTTTTACATTCACTCTGCCATTTTGTTCTTCTAGCTCCCTCCTAGTTCCTTTCATACACTCCTCACCCAGTCCATCCTTCCCTAAAATATTTACCACATTCTCTTGCCAGTTTTCTTACTCCTAAATTGGTCTCCTACATCCTCCCATACTTGCTCCCATGTTTCCTTTTCTCATTCACAAACTTTGCAATTTCTCTTCTAACAATGCATCCTTTCCCTTATCTCATTTCCGTCCTCCCCTAAAATATGTACCACATTCTCTTGCCAGCTTCCTCTATTCGAAATTGCTTTCCTACCTCCTGCCCATACTTGCTTCCATGTTTCCTTTTCCCATTCACTTTTGCAATTTCTCTTCTACCAATACATCCCTTCCCTTACCTCATTTCCATCCTCCCCTAAAATATTTACCACATTTTCTTGCTAGTTTTCGTTCTCTTAAATTCCTCTCCTACATCCTTGCCATACTTGCTCCCATGTTTTTTTCCCATTCACTTTTGCAATTTCTCTTCTACCAATACATCCCTTCCCTTACCTCATTTCCATCCTCCCCTAAAGTATTTACCACATTCTCTTGCCAGCTTCCTCTATTCGAAATTGCTCTCCTACATTCTTCTCATACTTGCCCTCATGTTTCCGTTTACCATTCACAATTTTTCCAATTTCTCTTCTAACAATAAACCCCTTCATTACCTCATTTCCATCCTCCCCTAAAATATTTACCACATTCTCTTGCCAGCTTCCTCTATTCGAAATTGCTCTCCTACCTCCTGTCCATAATTGCTTCTATGCTTCATTTTCCCATCTACTTTTGCAATTTCTCTTCTGACAATACATCTGTTCCCTTATCTCATTTTCATCCTCCCCTAAAATATCTACCACATTCTCTTGCCAGCTTCCTCTATCCTCAATTCCTCTCGTACATCCTTCCCATACTTGCTCCCATGTTTCCTTTTCTCATTCACAAACTTTGCAATTTCTCTTCTAACAATAAATCCCTTCATTACCTCATTTGCATCCTCCCCTAAAATATTGACCACATTCTTTTGCTAGTTTTCTTTCTCTTAAATTCCTCTCCTACATCCTTTCCATACTTTCTGCCGTGTTTCCTTTTCCTATTCACAAATTTTGCAATTTCTCTTCTACCAATACATCCCTTCCCTTACCTCATTTCCATCCTCCCCTAAAATATTTACCACATTCTCTTGCCGGCTTCCTCTATCCTCAATTCCTTTCCTACATCCTTGCCATACCTGTTGTTATGTTTCCTTTTGCCATTCACAATTTTTGCAATTTTTCTTCTACCAATACATCCCTTCCCTTACCTCATTTCCATTTCCCATGCACAAACTTTGCAATTTTTCTTCTACCAATACATCCCTTCCATTACCTCATTTCCGAATCTAAATCTTCATATTCTTGTCCATCTTGATCTCCCCCCCCCCTCCCGCCCCTTTTCTAGATGCTCTGGTACTCCTTCCTTCATTATCTTATACCATTTATTATCATTTGATTTCTTAATCATCCCCTATCTTTTTGATAATTGAGTTACCTTTCTTCTACCTCCTTCAGACATAATTATGATCTCCATTTTGCAAGATATATCCCAAATATTTAAACTCCTTTACTTCATCTAATTTTACTTCCTTCCATTTCCCCGTCCATATTTGTTTCTTCTTCCTCTATATCGTCCACTGCCAGTTATATCTTTCCTTTTCCCATCCTAACTCCTTCCCATCCTTACCTTTTCATTTTTTCTTCCATTGAGATTAATATATTAAGTAAAGTGGACTCAGAGGACAATCTCTTCCTCCTCTTCTCAACCAGGAATCTCCTTGCTCTGCTGCCTTTGCCCTACTTTTTGTCTCTCTAAAAATTTCCGATACTATCTTCATTGAACCCTCTCTTATTCCCTTTTTCATCATAATTTCTTATATCTCGTGTCGGTCCAATGAGTTTTAATGAGCCTTTAAATCCAAGAAAGTTGTCACTCTCCTATAATCTTTAACCTCCTCCCCTCTGAGTTTTTTCACTACGGGTCTACCCCTTCTTTCCGTAACTCTGACCACCCCTCTCTTCTCCGTACTCTATTGCACATCATCCATACCCGTTTCGGTCAGTTACTCTTCGTATTTTCAGACTTCAAGCTTTTTATTTTATTTTTTTTATCACACATCTCAGTATACTCCTATATTCTTCTTCACTAATTTTGCCTTTTCTCCCTTTTCTCCATTCCTTTCTCTCTTCCTTCTTTTCTTTACATCCTTATCTTCCTTCACAACTTTCTTCACTGACTATTTTTTTGTGCCCTCTAATTCTCCTTTTTATTTTTTTCTATCATCATTTCCATCTCCTCCTTTACATTTTCCTCTCCTATTTTCATATTCTTTACCTTTTCCATAAATTATTTTCCTTCTATTGACCAATCCCCTCTTCCTGTTTTTTTACCTTTACTTCCTTTTTATCCTTATTATAAAAACCACTACGCATTCCATAAGGATCTATCCTAATTTGCGCTTAGGTCCATATGCGCATGCGCAGTCGCATCAAACTGATGATGACTAACAAATTTCTGTAATGGAAAGTAATTTCTTACTTTTAAAAAAATTGAAAATTGTTTTTTTTTTATATTAACGTCAAAAGACAAAAAAACGTGCCGTTCGATAAAAAAATTCCCCCTTCCATTTTCTCGAAACCCATTAATATTTTTCAATCGAACTTTTTTTGTATCGATTCAGATACCCAATAGCTATAAAGAAAATTTGAGAAAATGTGCCTTTCGAGCGAAAAAAAAATCCCCTTCCATTTTTTGGATATTTTTTTATCAAACCTTTTTGTATTGATTCAGCTACTCAATAGCTAAAAAATAAATTCTCACTTGAAAAACAATTAAAATTGGGTTTTTAAAGTAAACAAATTTTTAATTTATTTAATAATGACAAAAAATGGGTTATTTTTCAAAAATTCAACTGATCGAAAATGTATTGAATTCTGAATGGAAAAATCTACTAAGTCGCTTTAAATATTACTTGGATTTGAAAGTAATTAAATTTGCTACAATTCTAATTTAAAATTTTGCAATTTTAACCACTTTAAGCTGTTCAATTTTGAAAGTTTTGAGTTTGAAAAATAAAAGTTGGAATATTTTAGAATTTAAAATTATTCAGTTTCGAATAATTAGTTCCAAACTAGTTTAATTTTTAAAAGCCTGATTTAAAATTGTTGGATTTTAAAAGATTGTATTTAGAGAATTTAGAGAATTAATTCGAATTATTGAATTTGGAACTATAAAATGCAAAAATTCCGTTTTTCAAATGCTTATTTTAAGCCTGTCTATAAATCGCTCTTTCGTAGACGTAGTCACATTCAGTCATTTCTTCTTATAATTTGGCTTTCACTTTTCTTGTTATTTCCTCCCTTTATTTTAAATTTTTCTACGTTGGTAAATTTTAAATTGAAGACATAGAATTAATTTTTTTGAATGATAGGTTTCAAAATTGAGTACTTTAATATGAAAGCCTTGAAATTGAACTATTTTAAATTTAGAATCTCCAGTCTAGTTAAAATATTAAGCTTTTTTTTATATATAAATAAGATAAAAATAGTTTTCCCGGAAAAAGAGGACGAAAATGGTTTATTTCGTTACAACAATAAAATTGTGCATTATTGTAGACAAATTTTTTACTACGAAAGACCAATTTCCAACTACAAAGATGAACTTTCAACAAAAAAGATTAATTTTCAACAAAATGCATGAATTTTCAACCAAGCAGTTGAATTTTCAATAAAATAAATAAGTTTTCAACCAAAGAGAAGATTTTCCAAGAAAAAATCTTCATTTTCTCTTAAAAAACCGGCATTTCAACAAAATGCATGAATTTTTTACTACGAAATACAAATTTTCAACTCAAAAGATGAATTTTCAACGAAATGCATAAATTTTCAACCAAACAGTTGAATTTTCAAGAAAATAATTAATTTTTCAACAATAGAGTAGAATTTTCAAGAAATAATCTTTATTGTCTCCTAAGAAACCTGAAATTTCAACAAATTATTTAATTTTAAACCAAAGAGATAAATTTTCAAGCAAAAATCTTCATTTTCTCCCAAAAAACCGAAATTTCAACAAAATATATCAATTTTTATCTACGAAATAAAATTTGCACAAAAAAGTATGAATCTTCAACAAAATGCATGAATTTTCAACCCAACAGCTAGATTTTAAACAAAATAGTTAAGTTTTCAACCACAGAGATGCATTTTAAAGCAATAATCTAAATTTTTTCCTAAAAACCGAAATTTCAACAAAATACATACATTTTTAACTACGAAATACAAATTTTTACCAAAAAAAGATGAATTTTCAACCAAACAGTTGAAATTTTAATAAAATAGTCAAGTTTTCAATAAAAGATATACATTTTCAAGCAAGAATTTTAATTTTCTCCTAAAAACCCGAAATTCCAACAAAATACATGAATTTTTAACTACCAAATACAAATTTTCACCAAAAAAGATGAATTTTCAAAAAAATGCATAAATTTTCAGCCAAACAGTTGAATTTTCAATAAAATAAATAAGTTTTTAACAAAAGAGATAAGTTTCAAGCAAGAAACTTAATTTTCCACCAACAAAACGAAGTCTTAAGAAAATACATTAGTTTTTAACTACAAAATACAAATTTTCACCAAAAAAGATGAATTTTCAACCAAACAGTTGAATTTTTAATAAAATAGTTAAGTTTTCAATAAAAGATATACATTTTCAAGCAAGAATTTTAATTTTCTCCTAAAAACCTGAAATTTCAACAAAATACATGAATTTTTAACTACCAAATACAAATTTTCACCAAAAAAGATGAATTTTCAAAAAAATGCATGAATTTTCAACCAAACAGTTGAATTTTGAATCAAATAGTTCAGTCTTCAACCAAAGAGATAAATTTTCAAGCAAGAATCTTAATTTTCTCCTTAAAAAAAACGAAATTTCAACAAAATACATGAATTTTTAACTACCAAATACAAATTTTCACCGAAAAAAGATTAATTTTCAACAAAATGCATGAATTTTCAACCAAACAGTTGAATTTTCAACAAAATAGTTAAGTTTTCAGGCAGAGAGATACATTTTCCATCAAGAATCTTAATTTTCTCCTAAAAACCCGAAATTTCAACAAAATACATAAATTTTTAACTACGAAATACAAATTTTTACCAAAAAAGATGAATGTACAACCAAACAGTTGAATTTTCAATAAAATTAATAAGTTTTTAATCAAAGAGAAGAATTTCCAATAAATAATCTTCATCCTCTCTTTAAAAAACCGAAATTTCCACGAAATACGTGCATTTTTATCTACAAAAGACAAATTTTCAACTAAAAAGATGAATTATATTTAATTTAACAACAAAAAAAGCAACAGAAATAACTTAAATTTCACTTGCATCACCATTGCGACATTTCATCCTAAAAAATCTTCACTTTCGCCTTCCTACCGAATATGGTGAAGTGGTTTGAAATCAACCCATAAAACTACGCATTCATTACGTGGGTGTTTAATTTTCTTGTCTTTTCTATTCTCTTTTATTCGTATCTAAATTGCCATGAAATGTGTGTGCCTTATCTAAGCTCGTTGTGAAAACACTTTGTGTAACATTATTGTACACTTTGAGAGTACTTGAGCTCAACGCCGCTCAGAAATGTGGACAATCCAGTTTCTGCCTATCATGATGAACGATGAAGTTAAGTAAATTAGGGAGATGAAATTACTCTGGACTCCTAGAGTCTTGCACCAACTTGCAATTATGAAACTGCAATAGAAAGTAAAATCTAAAAACAGTTTGTTTACATTTTTTGATAAAAATATCAAATTAATATAATATAGGAGACCTATCCTACAGTGGATAATGAATCTACAGCAGATAATCATTAATTAAAAGCACAAATATAATTATCTGAAATAATTAATTTTTACTTATTAACACACAGTTTCCTAACTGTTAATTTAATTTAATTAACTAGAATATGTCTTCTTTTTCTTGAGAAAAAAAATTGGGTTCATTTCCAACATTTTTTTATAGATTTTACAGCAAACTTTATATGATTTGAAAACGTTGTAGATGATTTACAGAGTTTCTTTTTTTTTGTAGAACATTAATATTTTTAGTTGAAAATTCATCTCTTTGATTGAAAATTAGTTGTTTTTTTATTGAAAGTTATTTTTTTAACTGAAAATTTAATTATTTCATTTTAGGTTGAAAGTTTATCTATTTTGATAGAAATTTAATCTTCATGGTTGAAAATTCATCTGTTTGGTTGAAAATTTGTCCTTTTTTAGTTAATAATTGAACTATTGGGTTAAAAATTCATTTGATTGGTTCAATATTCATTATTTTTTTTTAACAATTAATTTCTTTGCTTAAAAATTAATCTATTTTGTTGATAATTTGTTTTTTTGTTGTTAAAAATGAATGTTTTTATCTGAAAATCTAATTATTCCATGTTTGGTTTAACATTTATCTTATTTCCTTGAAAAATTTCGGTATTTTACTGAAAACTAAACTATTAGGTTGAAAATTCCTTTGAAAATTCTAAATTTGGTTGAAAATTCATGTATTTTGTTAAAAATTGATCTTTTTGATTGAAATTTCATTTCTTTGATTGAAAATTAGTTTTTCTTGTTGAAAATTAACTTTTTTAATTGAAAATTTAACTATTTAATTTTTTGACTATAGATATTTAATCTTTTAAGTTGAAAATTCAACTGCTTGGGTGAAAATTTAACTATTTTTTAAAAGAAAAATATAAAATTAATATAGGTGAGACATATTGAAGGTGAAGCATATTAAGGATTTTAAAACTTAATTGAAAGTTTTTAAATTCAATGATTCTTTAATTTAGAGCAATGGAAATGACAACGTGGATTTATATTTTTGGAACTGAATCTGAATCTTTGAACTCTGCAATTTTTAAAAGTTTAAAATTGTTTCAGTTTAACTGCATTTAATTTAAGATTCTTCAGTTGAAAAGTGTTATTAGTTTCTCATTTTATACGTGTAAATTATTGAGCATTTGAATACAAAATTATTGAATTAAAAAACTTTTAAAGTTCAATTTTAATATTCAAGAGTTCCACTTTGAGTGCTTTAATTTGCAGCTCAGTTTTTATAAACCTTTTTTAGTTCAAAATTCAAATGTTTAGTTGTAACTGGAACTACTTTATTAAAAATTAATTTTTTTTGTTGACGATTCATCATTTTAGTCATAGATTATGGACATCATTTATGGTCTATAGATGCCCTATTTCTTAATCTAACTCTATAAATACACTAGAAATACCCTTACAAATGTCTATGTATGGCTATATTTTCTGATTAATGTCTTTAAATGCCCTAGAAATACCCCTACAAACATTTATTTATGTCCTATGTCCTGACCCAACTCTAAAAAATCCCTAGAAATGCCCCTATAAGTATCCTACCTTCTTCCCAGCTCTATGACATATCAATGGCCTATTTCCCTATTCAGCTATTGAAATTCCCTAGAAATACTTGTATGCCGCTAGGTAGAGATGCCGCAGTTGTGACTTGCCGCAGAGAGACTTGCCGCATGTGAGATGGTATGTCCCCGAAAAAAAGACTAGTATTCATGGCAAAGAGTAACCGTGTGATTCAGTTCGAATTTATGATCAAAATTAATGACGTATGGTAAATAATGATGTATCTATAGCTCTTTCTGTGTTGTTTTGACAATAACCGCGCAATATCACGGAATAAAGTACATTGTGCAGTTCACTCTTCAAATTGTAACTGTGTGACTTTATTTCAAAAAATTGTAAGAAAAATTCGTACAAAATTTCGCGTTACAATTTAAAGAGTAAACTATACAATGCACTTTTTTCCGTGATTCATTAATGATTTAGTCTCATTAAATCATCATTAATAAACATGTAAGACATTTTGGATTTGTCATTGGGAAATTCACTGTGTGATTCCCATGGGATTTTATATCGCGAGTAATTACTTATTAATTCGATAGTGACAAATATAATAACTAAGTATCGCTACGGTACTTAATGTAATAAATTGAAGTGAACATAATTGTTTCCGATAAAATATTGACTATATACATATTAATATTAATTACCTTGTTCACAGTATTTATCTATGAGTCACACATCTGCCAGAAGAGAACATTACTGTAGCACAGTGGGCCAGGATTGCACCTTTTTGGCCAAAAGTCAAGGTTAGAACTTGAATCAATTGAATATATTTTCTACTTTCAGACCACTTGAACTATCTGTATTTGGAGTTTCTTATCAATCAGATGCCCTGTGTTTCGTTGAGAAATAGTCAAAGTCGAAAAATGGAAGTCGATTGTCTATACTTGGGACTAAAAAGAAGGGATACAATTTTATGATATTTATCGAAAAGCAATCGGTTTTTGATTTTTTTAAATTCAGTTTGGATCAATGAATCCAGGAAAAGGCGAAGAAGCTACAAAACTTGTCTAAAATTTTAAAATGCAGATGTTTTATTCACAAAATATTCTATATTTCCCCGCAACGCCTGCTGCCGAAACTTCATTCCCCGACATTCCCCTTCACATCCAAAAAAGTAAGGTACCAGTGGGTTCCTTGGGATGTCTAGTTTGACGTAGGGGTGTTCACTTTTGCTCGAAATCATATCCTGCTGAAGAAACAACTAATAACTGCGCTGTCACGCATGGAGCCGTCCACGCGTAACAGCGCCCAGCGCTGTAAGTTCCCATATACACTAGAGACCCGCTATACTGGCCGTTTCTAGGGTACCCTCAATGACCATCACACTATGTCGGGACACTCCAAACCTTTCTTCTTCTTGCTTGTGGCTTCTTATAGTGCCGAATCGTAATCATCGCAACTCCGCTGACCTTGCAAGCGTCTCTCTCTCTCTCTCGCAGACCCCCAGTGTATAATATATATTTGGAATTTCGTCTCTATGACTACCGCTAGATTTTTCCAGTGTCTTTTCTGAAATATGTATTAAACGGGATTCGAATGAATAGATTCATCTTGTTCTTCTCTTCAAAAGGTACTAGATTATCATAATACTCGACATGTAATTTTTCTTAGAAACTGAAAGCTGCACGAAGCTTATAGTTTGTTGCCGTCCGCTTTTCGGCCTCATTTTTATTTATTGATAAATGAATATTTATTTATTTATTCAATACGACAACATTCACAAAACGTGAGATTTTTGAAAAAAAATCAAAATGATGAACGAAAAAGACTGATGTTCAGTATATCTTGGATAAATTAAATATTCGTAGACGAAAAGTAAAAACTGAAGACTTGAAACTTCGAGAGTTTCTCTATTGTAACTCTCGTTACAAAGATAAAAAATAAATACAAAGCCTTCCGTAGGATAATAGAAAGATTTGAAGCATATAATGCAGATTGGCTGAATTCAAATTTTCTCGTTCCTGAATTGTGATTGGAAACTCTGGACCATAAGCCTCTAAAACTTGGTCGCCCAAGTGTTGATTTTTCTGAACTGTTAGATAGATAAAAACGACGAGAGATAACACAAAGAAGTGAAAAATTTAAGAATTACCCTTTGAATCAAGGAAAAAACAAAACAAAAAATTGGTGTCCACTTTTCGTAGATTTTGCGGCCAGAAGTCGAAAAACACATTAAATCTACAGAATTCTAAAGAACAAAATGACGGATGAGTATTTCAAAAAATTGTTTAATTTACATGAAACGTGGTATCTAGGGGTTTTAGAGGTCGCTGATTCCAAATCTGACGTGCGAATTCCAAAAAATAAAATGGCCAATCCGATATGTGATGTTTTGAAATACTCGTCCGCCATATTGGATCCAACATTTTGTCTTTTAAAATTATGACTTCAGATTTGAAATCAGCGCCCTCGAAAACCCCTAGATACCACTTTTTAAGTAGATTTAATATTTTTTGAAATACTCGTCCGCCACATTGGAGCCGCCAATTTGTTTTTTAAAATTCTGTCGCCAGATTCGGAATCAGCGCCCTCGAAACCCCCTGGATACCACGTTTAAAGAAGACTAAATAATGTTTTGAAATACTCGTCCGCCATATTGGATCCGCCATTTTGAATTTGTAATTTTTGACATCAAATTTGACATTAACGTCCCCAACAACCCTTTTATATTAAGTTTTAGATGAATTTGACGTGAAATCGAATTTTGGTAACTTTTTTTGGTTCCTGGCCCACTGTGCGAAGCTACCAAATTGAGCGCGCGCAGTTAATTTGGTGTGACATTGACAATTTTCATTCGATTTAGTTAAAGCTTTGACACGTTAAAGTATATATAGCTACAAAGTGCTGTAAATTGAATTGAAATCGGACTTGAATTATTCCTCCAACATCACTTTGTATTTTTTAAATTTGCGAATTTTGGCTAAAAATCCAATTTTTAAAAATTAAAAACATGATTTTTGAAAAAAATATCATAAATATGTACAATATGCAGTTTTTCTGTTTCATTAGGACCGATAGCTACTATATGAATAATCATTGTAGCGTATCTTTCAGGAGAAATAAAAATACAAGTATTCGAATTTTCGCATATCCCGAAAAATGTTTTTTTTTGTTGCGATATCTCGTAAACAAGAGTGTACCCTGCAACAGAATGGCCGTTGACCAGTCCCGATAAGAAGGCTTGCATTGAAAAGTATTAAAAAATGTCCGGCTCAATGTTGATGAGACAATTATTGAATCCTTTTCGATATCGTTTTTGTCCTTGCGTTTTGAATCCCCAGATCAATAAAAGTTATCTCTTAAACTGAATCTCTTCTTGTACCCAGTGGCGGCAACATTTTTCTGTATACTTTTGAATAACCCAAATCTACCATGAAATAGAACATTTTTAATCCCTTTTTAACTTGCACACTTCGTTGTTCTTATTTACTGTTTTTCGAATAATAATGAGGTTAAAAGTATTTAAAAACAAGTATTAGTCATTTCACGTTGTCAAGATTGATTGCTACAGAGATAGATGTAATGAAAACTAATTTTTTTAAATTGTTTAGCATGATTTTACATATTTTTAGTTTATCACATTTGAATAAAGCGAGAGCTTCGTGATAAATTAATATATTGTTATGCACAACCCTACTAGATTTTTACAATTTTATGCCTCTGAAGCGCCTTCTAATAGCTCTAATGCATCAAACGAAAATAGTGTTTTAAATTTATTTCAAGTTACGTTTCACAGCTCCCATCGGCTTTGAAAGGGATTGGAATCTAAATACTTTATCTACCTTATCGGGGATTCAAAAAAGAAGGACAGAAGCGGCATTCATAGGTATTGAAATTTGTAATACCTTTGAATTCAAGCCTTCTTACCGGGGTGTTATAGTAATTTAAATATTTATTATTTCGCGCATCTTGGGATCTTGTAAATTAGAGCATTATTAATCTCTGACTGTTTAATATAAAGAAAACAAGAATAAAATCTTGTTATACTTTTCTAAATTTTAACTTAGTACGTAATATTTCTTACTAAAATATCGCATTACCTGCGTTCTATCTTTTAAGTGATATATTTAGTCATTACGTGTCAGTAATTAAACTTTATTTTATCAGGTTACCCAATAGGAAAATTTTTCCTTTATTTAAATTTTTTGTTTAGGTTACCGAGTCGCGCCACACCCTTGACAAATGGGTCTATAATACTCGAGCAATTGGGGAACGCACCTCGAGACATGTTTTTTGACACAGGAATATACAGCAATTAAATTTAGATTAATTGTCTGTCCAGGCAAAAAAGTTTCAAAGTTGTAGTAGTTTTCGTTTACTACTCTGTCTGGCTGCCTGTCGTCGTTGTCGACTGTATACCGGATAACTTTTTAGTAGGGACGCCATACCCACTTCCGTGGGATTCGCGTTTGACATGCAATATTGCTAATGATTCTTGTTCAGGATGATCTGCTGAATGCGAATCTCCGTGATACCCTTCTGGCATTTATGGCGTCCTCGAGATACACTGGAACTTGGATTTACCACCAGTTTCGGGAATTGCTTGCAGTGGCCTTGATGGTAAATCCAGACCGTCCAAACGTAAACAGGCAGGGTCGTGTGAACCATTTCCAATTGGAATATATAGTGTTTGTTGGGATTCATGGTATAATCATCAACCGCTCCTATCGCTTTGCGGACACACGCGTGTACGCCTACACTACACTCCCTTCCGCTAAGTTAAAACCTCCCCTTCGTTTTTAACTTCATGCACATACTTGCACATGTAACTTCATTCGCTGCAATTGCTGATCTACGAGTCGTTTAACAATCTCTTTCGATTCGAGTTTGACTTCGTATGGTACCGGCCCTAGCTTTCATTTGATTATACCTTGAGTCCATATGGGTGCATTCTTGCCGAAGGTTTTTGCCCAGACTATATCGTTCTCTGTAAAATTAACTACTCTCTTTTCTCTAGAGTTTCGCACTTGCCTGTCCGTTTCTAAGCTTTGTTTAACTTGTATATCGGGACGTAATAATGTCAAAATTGGTTGCTATCTCTCGATCTAGCATTAATTTTTCTGGATTTTCGCCTGTTGTAAAATGTTTCGAAGTTTTATACTCCAGTAATATCATATCTTTCGCAGTTTTTACAGATTTCCCTTTTTTTAACAATACCTTTACTTTACGCTTAAGCGTTTTTACAAAATTCTCAACTACACCATTCGACACTGGATGTTTTACTGCTGAAAATATGTATTTTCTTCCTAATTTTTAAAAATATTCGGTACATATAGTGCTCGTGAGTTGACGACCGTTGTCGCTAACTATTTGAAGTGGAAAGCCAAACCGCGGGAAAACTTTTTGAAATGCTTCTACCGTCTTAAATGACATTGTGGACTTTATCAAAATTACTTCCGGCCACTTTGTTTTGGATCTATTAATAAGAGAATGGTGTGCTCTCAAGGCCGTAGCCGGTAAATTTTTTCGGGGGGGGGGGATTGTACAGCAAACAAAAATTCGTGGGGGGGTATGCCGAAGCAAAAATGTCTGGGGGTGGGGGGTGATATGCAGCGGCACGGGAGAGTATATGTATATTATGTACATGTTTCAAGAATTTCGGGAAGGAGAGGTCTCACCCCTCTGGCTACGGCCTTATGTGCCATTGATAGGGACCTATGAAATCTGTGTGTACTCTTTGCCATGGTTTATCTGGCCATTTCCATGGATTAATCCCACTTTTGATCGGGTTGTCATTCACTTCAATACATTCACGACACATTCGCCTTACTTCCTCAATGTCTTTGGCTATGTTTGACCGCCAGAAAAATGATCGAGCCATTGATTTCATTTTACCAATTCCAGCTTATGAGGCATGCAGCTCATTTAGTAATATACTTTTCGATTTTCCGGAATTATTACGCAATAACCCCACATAATGCAATCTTGCTCTATGTTTAACTCTTCCTTCCCTGTTAAAAACGGTTGAATCTCGTCATCGATCACCTTTTCCTTGAGTCAACGATTCTTATCAAGTATCATTATTTTTGATAACAATGTATCTTTTCTTGTTTCTTTGGCAATAACTTTATGATCTAAACATGAAAATAATTCTTTTTCTACGTATATAATGTTTGTATATTCCTCTTTATCTCCTTCTTCTATCGGCATCCGTAAGCGCGATAGTCTGTCCGCACAATTTTCTTTTGATTTTACATATTCAAAATCATAATCAAACGCATTCAAGCAGTTTGCGCATCTTTGCAGTCCACGCGCTGCCATGATTGGAATTCCCTTCTTTTTCCCAAAAATTCGAACTAACGGTTGGTGATCCGTGCATAGCGTAATTTCCCTACTGTATAAGTAATCGTAGTATTTAGTTACACCAAAGACAATTGCGCGAGCTTCCTTATCGAATGCAGCATAATGTTGTTCGATCGCTGATAGCGCTTTTGACGCATATGCTATTGGGCGATTACCTTCTGGAGTGGCATGTGAAAAATAGCCGAGAGACCATAATCTGAGGCATCGCAAGTTCAAATCACCTTTTTCCCGGGTGTAAATTAATTAAGACTTTTTTTATTCTAATTCGTTTCTTGCTTCTTCGAAGGCCCTTTGACATGCCTCTGTCTAATTAAATCGCACACGTTTCAAACATTCATACATGGGGTTAAATTTCGTTGCGCGGTCCTCGATAAATGTATAGTAGTAATTAATTATGCCTTAAAAGGCTTAAAGCGCATATGCCTCTTTTAAATCTATTTTCGAAAGGAATACTCCACCTTGTAGGTTTTCTATTAGGTGTTCGATCTTGGGAAGCGGTACCTATCTATAATTTAATTTGGGTTGACCGTGACTTTATAATCCCACATATTCTCACGGTTCCGTCTGTCTCAATTATTGGAACTATCGGTGTTCCCCAAGCACTTGATTCAATAAACGATAAAATATTTTCCTTCGTTAATCCCTTAATTTCCGCTGACACATTTTCTTTTAATGCAAATGGTATGGTACGAGCCCTATGATATACCGAAGTTGTGTTCAATCGCATTTTAATGACAAATTCCGTCTTTCTGTATGTACAAATTTCTAGGGAAAACAACTTGTCGTATTTTTTAAAAATCTCGTTTTCTATCGCACAAAATTTTTTCTTCCATAACGGTTTTGATGTGCTTATTTTTGTTTCTTCTAGTTTCTACTAGACCAAATTTCTTCTGATTAATCTCTAATGGCCATAACCCTCATGCGTTTAACCAATCCCTCCTGATAAGTGGTTTTCCTGTTTTTCCGACCATCTGCAGATTAGCCTTTGTCGTTATGGTGCCATCATTTATTTCGAAATTGCAGAGGATCCCTATTAGCTTACAATTTCCCCCTATTAGCTTACAATTTCCCCCCGTGACCCTTGTCGCGCTCTGTCGCGAATTGACGACACCCCCACCTATAATATTACGTCACGTTATTTCGACCCCCCCCCCTTTTCACAATTTATTTAAAAATAATTATAAAACCCTTTTCAGAATCTTTTTAAATATAGGAATCAAATGTTACATAAACATAATCAAAACGCTTGTGCTTTTAGATGCCTTTTTAGATCGCATCCTTCAAATCTCTTCTGTAGTCCAAGGGTTGCAGTTCAAAATGTTTAATTTATTATATTTAATTTTTGTTATCATCAGCTAGGAGATATATGGACTTAATATTTTTTAGTTTGCGAATAAAAACAAGAAAACCCTCCGTGACATCACGCGCAGAATGACTCGTCCCCCCATATGTCATGATTTGTTAAGCTTAAAAAGACGCCCCCCCCCCACCTGCCCCTCGGTGCGTGAAATCATAAGTGAACGCTCCCTTATCAATCTCGCTTATCGGAGAAACCGACGATCCGCCCTCTACTTCCATGTTTAGTTGATTATTTTCAACTTTTGTTTCTAAGAACTGACGCTTAATATCAGTAATTTTATTATTTTTCAACGTGATTGAAAACAAATCAGCGAAGCCTCCTGGATTGGTGTCTATCACTTTTAAGTGATTCTACCACATCAATTTTAACATTTCTTACATTTCTAGATTTACTTGATTGGGGAACTCTACAAACCGATTGTAGATGACCCTGTTTTCCACACTCGTCACGCTTTTTACTTCGATGCCAGCAGTCTTGTTGGTGATAATTCGGCTTCGCGCAGCAGGCGCACCGTGGTCGATTTGCTTGTTGTCTCTCTCTGTTCGATCACCCCCTTTTCGACGATGACGGTTCTCCAGGTGTGGTTCGTTCCCTTTGCCCTTCTTGATATTTTGTTCGGGCTTGTATGCGGTGTGTATCGAAATTTCCTTTTCTCTGATTATCATCATCCTCCGTTGGTTGTGGTTCCAATTTATTTGCCGCCTCATTTGCCCCTTATATGGCCGTGGCCATTTTGATTGCGTCGCTCAATGTTAAATTCGTAGTCTGAGTAATGCTAGTTTGATAGCTTTGCTTTTGATTCCCGTTATACCAAGATCTCTCAAAGCTTCGTTCTCATTCTTAAATTTACAATTTTTTGCTAAACTGCGCAAGCAAGTGGGACGATAGTCGTGGGGGCTTAGGCGTAGGCTTTGGACCCACTCTGTCGGCTTGCGGGTGCGATTCCCGCCTCACACTCTGGAAGAGCCTCGGCGGCCCATGCGGTAAACACTAGCCTAGCAAAGGAGTTGTTCACCTCTGGAGAGTCGTAGGACAAGTACTTCTAGAAAAAAGGTTCTCTAAGTACTTAAAGTCGTTACTTTTGGTGGTTCGGAACCCACCTTAAACTGTAGGTCACCCTCCCACCACCAAGTAAGTGTGTGAGGTGTGTGTATGAAGGAATAGGAAAGAGGTGCAAGAAAAATGTAAACCCTCAGAGGACAAATTAGAAGCTTCCATTCCAACTGCGCAAGCATGCCATATATTGAGTAACCGATTCGTCTTCGCTTTGCTACCTGTCTCGAAACTGTTGCCTGAGCACTTTTTCATTCACTTTTGGTTTTAGGTATTTTTTCATATTCGTTATGATGTCTTCCAGTATTGTCTCTTAAAGTTTTTTTGGTGCAATACTTTCCGAACTACGATATATGTCTCTTCATCAATTTTCGTCGAAAAAATTTCTCTTTTTCCCCGTCATCCGTGATATCATTGGCTTCGAAAAACAACTCGATTCGTTCCACAAATTCCTTCCAATCGTCTGTACCCAGTTTAAAATCCTTATTTAAATTTTTTCTCCAACGCTGTGCCTTTTTCATCCGTCATTAAGCTTTAATTATTTTCAGTGCACGCGTTAAAATTCTTGTTATCTTCGTCGCCATTGTAGTGTTTGTAGGGATTCATGGTATAATTAAGGAGACATGATTTTTATTTCAGTCTTTTAATATGACTGACTCTTATAATTTCGGGACTGATCCCCTACTAATTAATCCTCTTATCGCTCTGCGTACACACGCGTGTACGCCTATACTACAGAATACATAATAGCATGACCCAGACGCGCGTGAGTACCCGCGCACTCCTCCTTTGTCTCTATGCTGCTGGTGGTCGCGCATGGCTGAGCAAACCTCTCTCAACCCTGCGGGCTCCTCTCTCACCACGAAACCTCCGCAGCATCAATTCTCAGAATTTAGTAGATCCGGACTCATTCACTCTGAATTCACGTGTATGAGAGAATAATGAAGTTTTTGCAACAACAAAAAAACGCTGATAGGTAAAATAATAGACAATAATTATTCTCCATTCTTTGCTTAGTAATACTGTTTTACTCGAAAAAAGTTTTAGTAAAATCGAAAATATGAGTTAAAAAGAACATTTTTCATAATAGACACTATCTCTCTAAAGTTAGTAATTTTAAAGATAGGAGGGTTCTAATTTATGAACGGTAACGGCCTTTTAATTAATAGTACTTGTTCCCGAAAGAAATTTGTTTTGTTATCAAACGTTTGGTACAAAAGCGTTCTTTACTCACTAATAAATATATTTTTGTATAAAATAGACGAAAAATTAATTATTTTTATATAATCAGGCAGCAATGATCAATCAATCTTTTAAATTTGACACAGCCTCACAGGAAAAAGACATGCAGGAGTCAAAATTTTCATAGTGCTTCTTTGAAGCTCTTTGAAAATAGGTTTTTAGGGACCAAAAAGAAGAGTCAAGTTCGTTAACCAGCGTCTTTTGACCAACGGTTCTGGGTTTATTCACTGAAACAACTACGGAAAAATTAAAATACACTTGAACTCCAAAGATACGAGCTCAAAAGATACGAGCGCTCCACAGATACGAGCGTCCCGACTTCAAAGCAGCGAGCGTAATTTTTTCCCCTCTACCCCTACCCTAGTCGAGAGTGAGGCGCGCGCGAGTGCGCGCTGTTTTGAATTCGACGTTTGGTAACTGAATTGCATACGCGCGTGTGCGCCTGGTAGGCCTGTGTGCGTGCTCACGCATTACCCCCGGAATCTAAACGTCGCAGGAGTGGGAACCCCTTTCAAGCTCGTATCTTTGGAGTTCCCGATTCCCGAGCTTCTCGTATCTTTGGAGTTCAAGTGCATTTTGTTTTGCTGTCAAGCCATGCAAGATACGAAACAAATGCACAAAAAAATGTTTCACCCTAAAAAGGTCTACTAAGTTGTTATTCACCATTTGCTGATGAGACGCGTCGTTTTCGTTTCAATTGTGAACAATAATGTTCGAAAAATATGTGAATTTTTGCAAAAACGATAAAAGGTAACTACTTTCTGAAATTTTCCGTACGACCCGCGCGAGTACTATACAAAAAGTCACTGCTGACTTTGATACGTGATTACTCGTTCAAAAAAAGGAGCGAAAAACTTGTTTAAAAAACCAGTGGAAAGCTAATCAAATTCTGCAATAAATAACCTGGATAAAGATATTTTTGACCTTTTAAAGACATTAGACCACGTGAGAAGTTTAAAAAAATGTAAGAATTTCTCGAATTTTGTACCTCTACCTCAACTTGTGGCATGACCTAGGAAGGTCATAGCAAAACCCTGAAATTAATGTCTCACGGTCCTTGAAGTCCAAGCTTTAATTTAAGCCTATTAAAATTTGAAAATCTTGATGGGTTCTCGAGATACGCCTAAAAATATCCTTGCGTATCACCGCCGAGTTTCAGCCGCTCAAGCAGCGAGCCTGGCCGACAGCGGTGATCGCCGAATATTTTCAAAGTTTTATCAGCCTAAATTAAAAATAGAATTTCAAAGATTACGTCCTGTTAGTTTCAGTTTTTTTATAAGTTTCCTGAGCCACAGCACGAATTGAAGTCAAGGAACAAAATTTGATAAATTCTCTTAGATCGCTGCTCTCGCGGCCGACAGCGGTAATCGCCAACTAAAAGTCGACATTCGAGACTTTGACATTTTTAGTCGTATCTCGAGAATCCGTGAAGATTTTTCAAGTTTTATTGGCTTGCATTAAAGATAAGACTTCAAAGACTGTGTGATATGTATTTCAGATTTTTGCTGCAAAATTCCTAGGTCATGGCAAAAGTTGAAGTCGAGGTACCAAATCCAAGAGATTCTTGCATTTTTTTTGAACTGCTCGCGTGGTATAATCTCGAATCTTTTCTACGGTTTTTTCAAAAAGTTATCCGCTCCTTTTTTGAACAAGCAATCACGTTTCAAAGTCAGCATAGATTTTTAATACTACTCACGCTTGTCTTATCGACAATTTCCGACGTTAGTGTATAATCAAATATTTCATAACTGAATTTTCCATCTGAAAATGATCTTCAAATTTATTGGTGACCACGTTTTATACGATGTGCAGTTTTCGTTTTAATCGTCAAAAATAAAATTAAAAAATTAAGAATGTTAATTTATGTAAAAACGACACAAGATATAATAAAATGTTTCATAACAAAATTATTTGCCTACATTTGATCTACAAATTTGAGAAAAAAACTATTAAAATAACAAATTGAAATTTATGGAAAAATAACACGTTACAATAAATCTGTTTAATGGCAAATGCACATTATGAGTTGTAATAATATACATTTTTCAGGGTAGCTGTGAATAATGAATAATGCCAAATAAAGAACAAATATTAAAGTAATCATGAAGAATAAAATTTTTACTTTATTTTGCAATATCTGAATAAGCCGTCCCGGACCGAGGTACAGAAATTACTATAATATACCCATCTCATCTCTGAATATAGAAAAGACCGAGCGCAAGATCCGACAGACGCGCGTCCTAGACGAGCTCATCCTTTTTTACATTACACACAATATTTAAATTTCAAAAAAATCTGCCCGCCGGGCGGATACATTCCGATCTCGCACTATGTGCGCGGCTCACAAGTTTGAGCGCGCCTAGGGCGCGCGTCTGTCGGATCTCGCGCTTCGCACTATATAATGTATTTGCCTCGCGCTAAGCGCTCGGTGTTTATACTTTCCCCACAGTTGTGCAATTGTGCATAGACCTTTCAAAATTAAAGATAAAAACCATAAACTACTGTAATTTGGTGATTATGAATGGTTAAAACTCCTTCGGCTGTAACGAATACATTCTGATCACGTGTCTCGTGCTTCGCAGTCGATTAAAATATGTCCAAAATGCGACATTTTGAATATTATTTTTAACTCTATTATATTGAAATGTATATGTTATTAATTTCTTTCTCTCAGACCGGTACTGCTTGTTAAGACATTGCATAATGAAGTACAAATTTTATTTTTCATGATTATTTTAATATTAGTTTCGTAATTTGGATTAACTTTCATTTGCAGCTGCCCTGAAGAATTAATCATTTTATTAAATATAATTTGTAAATTTGATTCGCCTAATGTTGTAAAAATGTATATTAAAGTTAATACGTTTACAATGTTCAGTATTTCTGTTCGATTGTCTCGAATTCTGGTGGACCGAAACGCAGATTGTTGAATTTTGACAGTTTTTGTTTTTAATATGTTCAATTTGAACATTTTCTGTCAGAAGACTTTTAAATGAAAATAGTTTACATTTTATGGCTTTTACTTTGAAATGGTACAATTCGCAATATTCTCCATTCGCATATTTTATAAATTAATACTATCTAATTTTGAAGGCGTTAATAATAATGTATAAATTGTAGAACTTCAGCAACTTCCAATTTCAAAAGTCGCGAACGGCCACCCTGCGATTTGTTTTAGGTGCAAAATTTTGCCGTTAAACATTTCATTGTATCCTGTGTCGTTCTTGCAAAGTGTGTTTCTTTATTTTTCGTGAAATTTTTACGAATAAAATGAAAAGTGCGGGTCCGGTCAAAAAATGATGAAACTCAAATTTGTACATCTAGTTTAGGCGAACAATTTTGTTGTCAAACATTTTATTGTATATCGTAGTTTTGATTAAAATCAAAACTACGCGTCCTATAAAAAAATGATTACTAAAAACTGTGTAGATCTTTTTTGGGTGAACAATTTTTGTTTATCCATTTTTTTCGTATCTTGCATAGTCGGCGACGACGACGACAATGACACACGCCACCGAAAAACCAACTTTTTGCGGATTTTATTGTGCCTGGAAAAATTACTACTAAAGACCCCATTAACAATTGTCAATATCACTTTTTTTTGTTGAAAAACTTGATATTTTTATTTTTTATTTTAAAAGGTACACATTCGTTTTTTACTGTTCTATGACAACGAAACAATTAAAACAGATAAATATTATAATTCCAAATGTCTGAATATATTTTTTTACCTAAAAAATGTTATCAGCTTGTGATAAAAAGTCTTAGTGTTAAAAAAAGATGGTTATGAGTACATTCCTAGCTTTCCTCTATAATATATCGAGAATAATCTGAAATAATCTTAAAATAATCGCGGATAAGAAATAAGAAAAAAAGAAAATAATTAAATCGGAAAATTAATCTAAAAATTTTTCTCTCTTAAATTTTGATCATATCTCGCTTCGTTTTCGAGAAAAATTGAGAACTTAATTTTTTGAATTTGAAAATAGATTTTTTTCTAAAACGAATCCGTCAAAGATTTGGTTTTTTATCGAAAAATAGTTATAAGAAATTCCATATCGCCGTTGTCAGAGCAACATGGCACAACTGTATTTGAGCCACTTTCCAGGAGGGGAAAAAAACTCGACCCAGCGCGAAATTTTGAATGTAGAACCGTGCCTAACTCAAAACGGCCAAAACTGAAGTTGTGCCATGTTGCTCTGACAACGACGATATACAAAATCAAGTAAAACATTCTCAGTGTTCGCACTTTTGGGTTAAAGCCATTTCGATGGAACTGTGATGGACATTTAAAAACGATTTTTGTGAAAAGAACAAGATATCAGTTTACATAAATGGGAACATTTAATCTTAGTAACACCTAGAAACAATATACACTCCAAGTCTCATATGATAACAGTTTCGGGGGTTGCCACGCACTGGTCTTGTTACTAAATCGGTACGCTCGAAACGTAAACAGTCAGAGCCGCCTAAACCGTTTACAATTGAAATGTATAATACTGCGGAATATACTCAAATGAGTACTCGCTCACAGCGACCCTTCCGAAGCGAGAGTCGCAACTGTCTCTCGCGCTGTCCGCTGAGAAACTGCGTGGGCCAGCCGTTCTAGGAATTAAAAAACCGGACAGACTTCTATGTGACCTGGAGTGTACATACAAGAATTTTTTTTGAAAATAGGTCCCAACGGCTATTTAATTAATTAAATTTGAAATCGAATTATAAATTTAAAGTTGAATGAAATTACGGTCTATTCTGGAGTCACTAAAGTGAAATTAACTTTAGTTTATAATTTCAAATTGTTAGAAATCCAGCAATTCGCAATTATAAATCCTAGGTTTTTGTCCTATGTTCGATTTTTCTGAAAAACGATATAGCAGCACAAAAAACATACGATATATAATTTTGAATTGTTGGATTTTAAATCTAACAATTTATATTTTGAAACTAAAAATATATAATTTTATTTGTAATGAAATAAATTAGGATTGAATAAAAAAAGAATTTTAATTGTTTGAATTCTTATATTAGCCAGATATTTTATGTCGGCAATCATTTTTTGTCAACAATTTTCCATTTTTGGGAATTATCAATTTTGGTAATACAGTTAAAATCGGAGATAAAGCCGTTTTTGGGGCTGACTTTGGACCTGACCTGCCCTAACTGATCCGGAAATATCTCCACTCTGAACGTAAACAGTCAGGGGCGTATTAGCCGTTTCTGGTGGATTTTAGTGCGTGGTACAAAATATTTTAAAAATTGTTTTTCTGAAACAGAGACAAGGGTAAACTAAATATTTAACGGAAACGAGGAAGAAAGTTTGCTATTACACGTTAAAATAAACGTGTTTCCTGCTTGCGTACTTAAAACGTTTGCGGGCCGTTGAGCATCTCGTTTAACCCTTACGCTGAAAAGGGGGGTCTGTGAGACCCAGTCGAAATTTACTACGTTGGTTACTCGGAAAATAGAGACGGGCCCAAGCTCTATCCCCACCCTAAAAAATGGTATGCAGGCAGAGAATCTAAGGGCTAAGTGACCACGGTTCAGTGCCAGTTTAGCAAGCGCAGTGAACAGTTGAACCTCGCTTCGGGTCTCAGATACCCCCATTTGCAGTGATCGTATACTTTTTGAGCAAGTGAGTAAAAAAAAAATTCTCCTATTTTTTGAGTTATTTTGACATTACTTTACTCTATATAAAGTTTCATGTGATTTTATAATGTTTAAAATATTGTTTGGTAACGTTCGAAATGACACATCGTAGCGCAGAGCAAATGGAGTGGTCTCTTCGTCCCCGAACAGAAATTGATTACTTTGGCGGAGATGTAAGCGAGGAAGAAATAGATTTTGTAGAGGATCAGAAGAGTTCGGATACGGAAGACAGCGTTGTCGAAGATAATGATAGTGATGCTGATACCTCTAGTGCCGAAAAAGAGGAGCCCGTGGAGCCAGAGACGAGTACGCGGCGTCGGAGGTACGTTTATGGTAAAGATAAATATAAATGGTGTCTAGATACGCCTGAAACTCGTGGGCGGAGAAACACCCAAATCACCGTTTCAAACGCGTCGTTTGAAAATATAACAATGAACAAACTGAAAGAGTTTATCGAATTGATGTATTACATTAGTTTGCATAAAAACAATAATGTATCTGTCGATGACATGTGGTCAAACGAATTCGGATTTAGCTTAGACAAGGCTGCACCATCTAAACGTCGATTTCAATTTATAGGCCCGCGATTACGTTTTGATGACAAAAATACGCGGGCGGAAAGGCGAGAAATTAATGTACTTGCGCCTATTCGTAATGTGTGGGATAAGTTTGTAAGCAATTGTAAAAAAATTATACGCCCGCGCAAAGTGTAACAATAGATGAGCAATTGTTGGGTTTTCGAGGACATTTTTCAGCAAGAGTGTACATAAAATCCAAAGCTGCTCGATATGGCATAAAAATTGTGTCATTGAATGATGCTAAGATCTAGTACATGTATTACGCTGTACCATATACAGGCAAAGATTCGACAAACCGTGGTGAGAGTGTGCCAAGCTATTACGTGCGTACGTTATGCGAACCGATTTATAATGCCGGGAGAAATATTACCTGTGATAATTGGTTCAAGACGATTGAAATTTGTTATAAAATGTTACAAGATCGCAACTTGACGATGGTAGGAACTCTACGAAAAAATAAACGACCTATACCAGAGTCATTCGAAAAAATGCTTCGCCAGGCCTAATGAGATTCGGGTATGATGAGCAAAATATTTTGACATCGTATTGTTCTAAGAGAAACAAAGTTGTCTTGTTGGTTTCATCTCTTCATAAATCCGGTAAGATATTGGAGACTATCGGCAAGCCTGAAACAATCGACTATTATAACAAAAACAAGTGCGGGGTTGACGTTTTCGATGAACTTTGTTCATCTCGTACTTGCGCGAGAAAAACACGTAGGTGGTCGATGCGCATTTTTATGGGCATTCTCAATCAGGCCGCGGTAAATGCTTGCATTTTGTACAACTTTCTACCACGAAATGAATCACAAAGCCGGAAATTGTTTTTGAAAAATTTGGCCCCAGAATTAATCAAACCGTATTTACGAGATCGGCTGCAAAAGACGGGCTTGCCTAGAATCATAAGTTGTAATATCCGGGAAATTTTGGGCTACAAAGATGATGCAACTGCGGGTACTTCGCGAACCGACAAATTGGAAAAGCGAAAAAGGTGTCAGGTTTGCGACAAGTTCAAAGATCGCAAAACTCAGTTTTGTTGCGTTCGATGTGAGAAACCTGTGTGTGATGAGCACAGAATAAGTTGCTGTGCGGGGTGCATATAAGCCTAAAGGCCACTTTTTTATGCAAGTTGTGTAAATTATATTTAAAAAAATAGATTTATAAGTTAACTTTTACTTTTCACAACGTTGCTACGAATAAATGTGCATTCAACTAAAATAAATTGTGAATTTTTCATCAAAAAAAGTTTCTTCCATAGATAACTATTTTCCATTAAAAATATGCATAAAAATTAAGCATTTATTTTTGCTATATCATGTTTCTCTTTACTTTATCTTTAATTTTGCACCTTCAGCTTTAATTTCATGGCTTATAATTAACATTTCATCAATTTCTTGCAAAGTTTTAATTGATCAAACAATATCCTACATGTTCCCTATTTTTACTTCTTTATATACAATAATTTGTCTGAAATTTTTTGATTTATTTTAGGGTTCAATGGATTCAGAAAATAGAAGGTTGAATGATGTTGTAAAAATTTTGCCAGATATTTTTCAGCACTTTAATAAATAAAAAAACCCTTGGGTCTCACGGACCCCCCTTTGCAGCGTGAAGGTGCCAAAAAACTTTTGCAGCATGAGGGTTAAACGGAGACGTTTCTCTTGAATAATCGGTCCAGAAACTCTGTCGCTCGCTTAGTTAAACCATTAAAAGATAGCAGTATCCAAAAACATATGACTATTTTCACCAAAACACCGCACGTCAACACTTCAAGTGGGAAATACGCACTTTTATAGTATAGTGCATAATGATGACGCAGTTTCATAACCAGAAATACGAGGAAGTTATTCAACAGAAAATCACTTACTTTTATAAATATTTGATTAGCTTTCTTTGTCGAATCATAGAGCCTATTGGATACTACTTCGCGAGATATATTCGCGTGTCAGATGGCGCTGTTGTCAATGTCAATGACAGGTTGATTCGATCCCACTAACTATTCTGCAGTGGGACTTCAGGGGTGGGACTCCGATACCTTAAGTCGAACGGACCTATCTTTCTACCATGTGCGATAGACAACGAGGTGCGATCGAAGTTGAAACGGTCGTTTCGAAAACTCTCTTTCTATCGTATATGGTAGACAGAGAGGGTTTGATGGATTTCCAACGACAAGTTGTACTTATCGTTTGAAACTATGAGACCCTCTCTGTCTACCATATACGATAGAAAGAGAGCTTTCGAAACCATCGTTTCGTTTTCGATCGCGCCTCGTTGTCTATCTCACATGGTAGAAAGAGAGGTCCGTTCGACTTCAGGCATCGGAGTCCCACCCCAGGGGCGATACGAAGTCGAAAATCGAGTGCACCTCTTTTTCTAACGTGTGGAGATAAAAAACAGGTCTGTTTGATTTTCGACTTCGTAACGGCTCCGGAGTCCCACTGCTGATCAGGCCCATCGGCTTCAGTTGGTTTTAGACTTCAAAGTCCCACACTATTGGTCGACGTGAGCTCGCCATCGTGCTTATTCGCTATATATCTGCTTCCCACTTCGAGTGAACTACCGTAACGTCATGGCGCACTTACACTGGTAGACCGATAGGGTTCAGCGCCTTACCGAAATGCTCCTGTTTTGTCACACCTTCGTGAACCCCACACACCAAGCGCGGCTTTAATTTGAAAATTTCTGATGTGAAAAACACTTTTATTTTTGTATCTTAAATTTTGCCTAATTTTCACCATCAAGAAATGGCCAGAAGTCAGGACTTCTGACCATTTCTGACCACTTTTGTTACGTTTCTCGACATAAATAGTCAGAAAAAGTCAGAATTCATGAGAAATGTTCAGAAATCGTCAGAGCATGGATTCGAAGTATAAGCCTTTTATTAGGGGTCCAATAATAGAATGCCATAAAACCTAATCCCTTTTATATTTCGCAGGTTATTTATATTACTTATTCATGTTTATTTACGCATATTCTCTTGTTACTTATATTTAATTATTAAAATTTATATATTAAATCACTCTGAAGGTGAATCTGCAAATTTTGTCCATTTTGACCTATCTCTTTCTCTTTACAAGATACATTATATTCATCCTAATTTAACATTTTTTAGGAAAATTTTTAGATATCTGAAATCGCCGAAACCCGTAGATTCTGAATTTCTAACTTTTAAATCTGTATATACAACATTGAAAAAAAAAAATTATTTTCAATTTTTAATCCTTTTGGGTTGCCCTACCTCCGGTCCTAGCCGATGAGCTACCTGATAGGACGAGAATTAGTATATCTTCAGAAATAGTCAGACTCGTCAGGAATGGTTAGGATGTTCAGGAATCGTCAGAACTTCTGACCATCTGTGACGATTCCTGACTTTTTTTAGTAGGATAAGGGCAAATTGTATTGTACGGCATTATAAATTGTCATGTTTTCTGTTTATTTTTGTCCACCATGTATAAATTTTATACTAAAAAAGATGATGGCTCAAATTTTGGGACACAGGAAATATATATCTGCGCACTTTTTTTTCGATAATGCAATTTCATTTAACATTAAATTTATGATGTAATTTTAATTTTAATTTTGTTTTATTGTTCTTAAGCTCTCTTCACAATAACATTATGAATGATAAATTAAGGAGCGGAAAAATTATACATAGTGGGAAATATTATATATCATTTTCATATTAGAAATATTTTTTTCCAATACGTATAAAGTATATACAATTTTTCCACATGGGTCAAGCGTGAATGTTTAAGAATAAGAATGTGGAAAAATATGTGGGAAACAAGACAATTAATGACGTCATAGAATTTTTCCTTATTTAAAAATAAGCAGAATTTTTTAAACAGTCTTATTCATCAATATTTTATGATTAACGGGAATTTATAGAAGTATATTCACGGAACTCCAAAGTAATCAAATGAAAGTTCTGAACAAGTAAATAAAGTAAAATTTAAAAAAGCGTATATTGTTACTTGATAAAATTTCATATAATTTACTCAATTAAAAAAAAACTTCAAGCTGAATACAGAATGGTAAAACGTGATCATAATAGAACATTTTAAAAGCTATTAAAAAATTAATTGAAATTATATATCATAATTATAATAATTTTTTTTTGATCCAACACGATAAATCCACTGGAAATATGGACTGATCCCGGCTAATTTCATTTTTTTTTTACCCACAATGCAAAAACCTTGAGAAAATAACCGGGCAGAAATTGCCCCGGTTGGTCCTACTACAACAAGGTTTCTGGTCGGATCCCGGCCGGGCTACCCCTGGTTGGATTTCATGGTCGGGAGCCGCCCGGTTATACTCGTATTCTGTCAACAATATGCTGCCTGATGGTTAGTAGCTTTGACTTGTTGAGTGTGTGATGACAGACCCGCATATATATATATATAATTTTAAAAATAAGGTCATAAATTTGCTTCTGTGTTAGATAAAAAGCATGATGAAATACAAATAATAAACAGTGCCGTAAGGAATAAGAACTGTGAAAATATGTTATACTGAAACATTTTGAATAATATTCGTTCGTTTTCCCCGTTACTTTATTTTGCACCATCTGTTCCCTTTAGTTATAGAAAATGCGAATCGTGCCAGGAATTTTATCTTTCGTCTTATTCGTTTTCCCTAATCCGATTGGTAAATATAATTACATTCATAATTTTTAATGTTAGAGAACAAAGAGTTTAAATACGGTTTTAATCTGATGTAAATTTTTGCATGTAATAACATATAATATTGTGTGATCACGAATGCAAGATTCAAAATATTTTTAACTCAAGGTTAAAATCTCAAATGTAATTATTATTAATTTAATTATCTAATGCCGAATTCTGGAACAAAAATGTTCCACTTGTTCGGTTTGTCAATCTAGTTTTAAATGAACACATTTTTATGTATCCAGATTTATTTCAGCCAAGGCTTGAATTACGGAAACTTAATAAGTAAAGATAACTGTTGAAAGGTACTATGCAGAAAATGCAATAAGTAAAAAAAACAAATTTTGAAAATGATGTTGAGAAAAGGCAGATGTAATTAACGCATACATTTTACTTGAGATTGCCTGCCGATTCCTTCGCAAACTGATTTTCATTTTATTTTTCTATTAGATATATTTGAATTTTCTTGAATAAAATAATATCTGGCATGTATATTTTCAACTGACGTGGTGAATGATAAACAAAAAAAAAAGAATTATTGGCTGAAAAGTTCAAGTTTCAAATAACATGTTGAATTGTCAACGAAGCATAATCAACTTTGAATGAAAAATATAATAGTTAATATTTCAGCAAATAAAAGATTTTTACTTCCAACCAAAAACAGTTGAATTTTACGTAAAACAAGAATTTACAACAAAGTAAATGAATATTGAACCCGACCAGAATAATTTTTCAATCATGCTGGTGCACTTTTAACTATAAAATATCCCACCAAAAAATATGAATTTTTAAACCAAAAAGGCGATCTCCCTGACAAATGGTTGATTTTCTATCTAAAAAAATCAATTTCTTATCTATAGAATGGTTTTAAACAAACCAGTGCAATAATTTTATGAAAGTGATAGAATTTTTAATTCAAAAAGACCAATTTTCAACAATACAGAGCGATAAGAATGATCAAGTTTCAACTAAGAATAGTGCAGTTGAAATGATAGTTGAAAAAGTGATTTTCAAAGATAATGGTTGAATTTTCATTCAAGAAGAATAATTTTCTAGGCGAAAGCGTATGAAGTCTTCATTCAGATGATTTACTCGTAAAATTATATAGCTAATTTTTATTTTTTTGAGCAATTTAAAAAATCGTTATCCAAATTTATATTTTTTATGTGTGATGTCACAAAACCTATTGATCCTTCCTCCTTCCTTCTGGTATAGGGATGTCGTTTGTGGATGGTCCCATGGTAAATAGAACAATCAATTTCATATGTAAACTTTCTTGTTTCAGAATTGGCTCGGCCACATAAAGAGGATGCAGTTCATCCTTCTCCAATTCGACTTTTCAATGTTCAATATTTTGAAATAGAAAATTATCCAAATACATTTTGGCCTTTAATGCAAAGATTTTATGATGTGGGAATATTGAATAATTACATCATGGGAAAAATCGTATCTGGATTTTTGTTCCCATTCGCAGCTCCTAGAGCCGATCTCAATTATGAACTTGGAAGAGTTATAATAGAGATTGACGGCGAAGATGCTAACGTGACGCTACCAATACTAAAGGAGGATCCTATAAATAAGCTGTTTTTCAAAAAAATCTGGACACATCAAGTTTGGCTCGCGGAGAGAGTCGAATAATTTGATTTCTAAGATTTATTATTATTATTATTATGATTTATAATTTACATTATAGGGCTTTCAATAATGCTACAATGTTATGAATATATAATAAATGAAAATCAGAGAGAATCATGTTTGAATAATTTCTTCATTCCTTTGTCGATACATTCTTCTGAAATCATACCAGATATTTTAAATTCAAATTTTCTATTAATATCATATTAAATGTAACTTTTCCTTGCAGTAGATTCAAGATAAATGCCATATCTCAAAAATCCAGTAAGTGGTGAGTGGGGTGAGTGGTGATTGGTGAGTGGCGAGTGTTGTGTGTTGAGTGGTGAAGTTTGCGACTACAATGTATGCCAGACCCATAGTGAAATTCAATACAATTTGGATAGTAAGTATTTGATTTTATGTTGAACTTATAATGACTCATTTTGCATTCGATCATAATTTTTCAATTTCTCCTAATAACAAGTGGCATACTAGAAGTTGCCTATTTTCAATAAAGAGTAAAATTTTCTTTTAAATGGACATGATAATAATGAAATTAATCTAAAATATTTCTCCGTGTAATGTGTTCAGAACATTTGTTTTTTATTTTTAGTACAGTAACAAAAGAAAAAAAACGCTGCAAACAATTTTGAAACATCTGTTATGTGATGTGTCAGTAACTGTGATGCCATGCGGGCTTTTAAAATTCAATGCTGGATTTGTTTCATCATGACGAATAAGTTTAGTAATCACAATATTGCTGTATTTCTAAAATTAAACAATTGTTTCTTTCGCAATCAGCAGAAAAATTTATAAATCAGTACAAATATTATGTTGCTTATTCCTAACATTTACAAAAAAACCATTAATCAACGACCAGTTTTAAGATCCCCCAAGCTTTAAGGATGGACATTTTTTATGGATTTAGCTATAAACACCGAATCAAGTGATGTCAACTTTATACTAACTTATGTTTGAAAAATTCGGATGGAACTGCTTGGTTTCACTGCGAAGATCCTATAACTGATTGGTTTTTTGAGCGAATTTGGGACAGATGACATTCGTTATATCGAGCTTGTCCTTCCACTCAATTAAGAACTATACATGCCTAGTTGAGAAGCGTATTTACAAAACTAGAAAACAATAACGTTTCTGTTAAATCTTCATGCATACACAATTTTTAGGTATACTTCGTTGTGAACAAAAACTAATTGGAAGAAGAAACTAGTCTTGGCCCAGGACTAGTTATTGGTCAATTTTCTTTTTACAAAGACGAATTTTTCACCCAATGATTAATATTTCAAACAAAAAAGACTCAGCATTATTCACAAGCAGTTGTATTTATAACCAAATAGTTGCTATCAAAAGAAATGAATTTTTAAGGAAAAAAATACTTCTTATCAAGAAAGACAAATTTTCAACGCTGCAGTTCAATTTATGAGATTCAGAATCAGAATTATTGAGTATAACTACTTTGCAAAGCCTATATTACTTCTTAATCATTCACCTTAGTTCTTGAGTGATCCACGCTGCAGGTTATCTCCTAGGTTAGTAAATACGAAGCGAATAAAAATTTTTGATAGTATCAATTACAATTGCATTGAAAATGAACATTTTGTCCTAAATTGAGGCAAACGAAGATAATTTAGACCAATTGCGGGACACGAAATATCTCAAGAAATCGTCAAAATTTATGTTACGCAAATCGTGATAAGAGCGGAATCTGTTTTTCTGTTTAGGAAATAGGTGACAAGACTTGGCATAAATTAGGGCATTTTGAGACAGAAATAGTACTCTGCTTTGGTCATATTCTACGATTTTATTCTGATCATAAACAGCACAAATATCTAACCAAGTGTGAGAAAGGGCAGTGCGTTTTTAGGAGAGTACAGTACGATGTGAAGGTTATCCAAAAAAAGCCGTTTGACATGATTAGCATAGTGGGCATCTTCACACAGATCGGCATTAGAATCGTCGACAACGATAACATTATTGTACAGAGAAGAGAAAATGCTTTTTTAAAATAAGTGACATTGCCAATATTGGGTGGACGATAAAGAATCGAGAGCAGTATATTAGGAGCATTTGGTACTATAATTTCAGTTATGAGAAAGTCAGTTGAAGACAGAAAGGACAAATGGAAATTATCACCAGAAAATGTTTGCAAAACACGTGATTTGAGAGAAGATAAGACGTACACACAGTTGAATTTTTATTTACAGCTGAAATATTATTATTACCCTTAAGATTCTGGTTCGGAGAATGTAAAAGAGGAGGTCCAACGGTACGCCTGTCCTGTGAGTTCAGGGTCTTCGGTTAGATGTCAGTACATACAGATACAAGGTTAGCAGTACAGCGAACTATTGTTCATCATTTGGCAACAGAAAGTTCTTTATAAATCGTCTTATATCTGATCAAAACATTCTTCATCAGAATATCAAGTTGATAAAAACAGAAGCACGTTTATTCCCAAGTACGTACCTCATCTTATAATGGCGAGAAGAACCTGTCCTGCAGATGTTAACAATACCAGAAGTCTGGCCGAGGCAGGTGGTCGGGTGATGAAAAATTCTAGGTTTCTTTTATGTTGTATGAGATTCTGTATTTCAAAAGTGCAAGCATTAAGCTCAGATGTTAATTCAAGCTTATCTTGTCTGATTTCATGACCCGTAGTGTATTCGTCTTTGTCGATTAGTTTGCCTTCTTCATCAAGTCCATAGACGACTTCTCAGTTTTCTCCAGAAAACTTTCCTGAACTATCACTAACTGCCTCAATCACGGAGTTAATGTCATTTCGTTCACCATTCTTTTCTGTAACTGAAAAAAACAGGTACTTTTGAATAATGGTAATCGTGCAGGAACTTATCTTATAATCAATAAATCAACCTTCACCTTTTTGGGAAAAAATAATATATACTATTAACATCTACGTTTACAATTTTTTTTCTCAAACAAAATTAAAATTGAAAAAAAAATTTCAATCTAAAACGATTTTTGAGGAAAATATAAAATCGAAAGCAAAATTCATTCCGATCTGAGAAAATTAAACAAATAAGAATTTGTCCAACTAGATGTCTGAAACTTTGAGCCAACCAATAACTGTTCATTTGAAAAATGATATTTTCTCCTAAAATTGAAATTGTGATTTAAACATATTGTCAAAAATAGGCTGAAAGGAATATTCAATGATAAATCGATTCATATGCAGCATTTCGTGGTATGAAAAGAAATATAAATTATTCCAAATCAGACAAAAACAAGAAAATTAGCATCACGATTACGCGGGCTTTTCTCGTTATTATTCTTCTTTAAATGTTATGGGTACATTGATATTCTTTACAATATTAGGTCGTTTGTTCAATGATAATTATACTACATTTGTGCAACAAACTTTATATCGGTAGAGACTTCAATTACTGAAATGTAATAATTAAAAATAACACTTTGAAGATAAGACGCAGAAGATTCTACAATCAAATAAGAAATATTTAATACTGTGTTGAAAGAAGGCCAAAGATAATGTAAGGTTACACCTTAGTTAAGGGCGTTTGACAATATCTTGCCAGATAAAATATATACAGCGATGGATCAGCTACTTTTTTTTCTGTTAAGATTTCTTCACAATATTTTTTTGTCATTTTTCATAATTTTTCATAATAGTAAGTGGCATACTAGAATTAGTTATTTGTGATAAATAGTTATGTTCTTTCTAGACTGTATATATAAAATGTTTTAAATCTGAAGTATACTCGCGACATTCACGTAAGGTAGGCGCATGATGAAATGCAAATAATGTTCTATGATAAATGAGATAACAACTAGCAATATATTTTAATAAATCCTTTTGGGTGTAAATCAATTGTAATATGTTCAATGACTGACACGTAATAACTAAAAATAAGACTTAAAAAAGAGAACAAAAAAAATTCAATAATGAAATAAGGAATATTGAACACAAAGTTGAAAAAAGCTGCAGATTATAAACGTTTACAACTTATATTTGAAAGTGTTTGCTCATATTTTGCCAGATCAAGGTTGAATAGCGTTCGATCAGCTTTAAATTTTGTTGTGTGTGAGATAAAAAGCATGATGAAATACAAGTAATATACAATGCCGTAAGAGATGAGAACTGTGGAAATAGGTTATACTGAAAAATGTTAACAATATTCGTTCATTTTCACTATTACTTTATTTTGCACAAGTTGGTTTTCTTCATTCAAAGAAAATGCGATTCGAGCTTGGTATTCTGTCTTACGTCTTATACTTTTTTTTTAATCCTATTGGAAAATATAATTACATTTATAATTTCAAATGTTAGAGAACAAAGAGCTTAACTAATGCTCTAATCTGATGTACATTTTTGCATATTAAATACTAAAACCTCGAATATAATTATCATTCATTTTCTTATCTACGTGGAATCTACAAGCAAAAAGGTTACATTTGTTCGGTTTTTCAAACTAGTTTTAAATAAACACATTCCTATGTATCCAAATTCATTTCGACTAAGGCTGGAATTACGGAAACTTAATAACTAAAAATAACTTTTGAAAGGTAGTACGCAGAAAATGCAATGAATAAAAAAGGAAAAATTCAAATATGATGTTGAAAAAAGGCAGATGTAATTAATGCATACATTTCACTTGAGAATGCTTGCGGATTCCTTCCCAAAGTGTTTTCTATTTTGTTTTTTTACTGGAAAGATTTGATTTTTGCAATGAAATAATATCTGCGCATATACATTTTCAACTTAAGTGGTGAATGATAAACGAAAAAACAAAAAAAGAATGTTTAGCTGAAAAGTTCAAGTTTCGAGCAACATGTGGAATTTTCAACCAAACTCAATCAATTTTCAATGAAAAATATAATAGCTTCTTACCGTTCGGTTTCAAAAGAATGCCAAAAACTGGATAAAATAAAACAAGAATAATCTTGGTAATAATTCAATCCTTAAGATTGTAAAATGTTCTTGCATAATCTTTGCCTTTTCATTAAAAAATCCAGTCCATTCCACAGTTGAAAAGGTGACTAATTCATTGAATATCGTGAGACTGACAAAAATTTTTTTTAAATAATGTGTAAGTAATTTATATAGTTCGATACAATTCATACAAAAATTGTCATCTTTAAGATTTTTAGAATTTTCAAATTTTTCGTTGATGGATACATTGTTTCGTAAATATTAGGAATACAGCAACATAAAATTCAAAAATTCCTTTCATTTTTATAAGATAAATCGATTAACATATTTAGAAGCACTATATGACCAGATGAAGTTATGATATCTACTGTTTTATAAATTTTTCTAATGATGGTGAAAAAATAAATTTCTTAGTTTCGGGAATGAAGCAATATTGTAAGTACTAAATGTAAGTACTGTACTTATAGTTTATGGAATAATTGTAGTTGATGGTGCATCACATAATGAATATGTCCAAATTATTCTGCAGCAGTTTTCTCTCCTGAAACTATACTAAAAATCAAAACTAGATGATTCCGTAAATATTTCCCACAACTGTTTCCTGAGATATTGGCAAAAACAACATTTGGCAGAAAATCCCCCTACAAAACTGTCCTTCCAAAGCTACTATTAAAATTTTCAAATAGAACCAAACAAGTTTCATGGAAGAATATATAACGTATTCAAATATACATTAGGTTATAACGCAACAGTAGTTAACACCCATTGTATTGTATACTCAAAATTATAGATATCATCATATTCACCAATAGGATAAGGGAAAGCGAATAAGATAAAACACAGGATATCAATGATGGTTCTCATTATTTTAAATCAAGGAAACCAACTTGTTCAACATTTTAGTCCGAGTGTGAAGCAATAGATATTCTCTGAAGGTTTCTAAATATATTTCAGTAGATAACATGTGATAGGTCATTATTTGTATGTAATCATGCTGCTCATCTCACACATAAAAGAGAACCGTAGCTGAATCAAGAATATTTATTCATAATCAGGCTAAAGATATCGTGAGAAAACAATTATTTGACAATAATATCAAAAATATAGATATTATATAGCTGAAAAGAAACTGTTTAAAGTTTGAATATAGCGCCATTTAATGACAATTATTATCAATATTGTTATCCTTTCCATAACTTGGAAGCCAACTTATGTAATTTCTTCGCTTTTCTCAGTAACCAAAAAATTTATTGTAAGGTTTGAACCTTTTATGACATTTTAGACATTTTAAAAAGTCCAATTTTTCTTTCAAAAAAGTACATGCTAGTATGTCACTCATTATTGGGAAAAATTGGAAAGCGAAGAAACCTGGGCTCTCCTCAATTTATTCAAGCAATTTAGAATCTAAAATTGAATATTCATTGCTAGGTGTCACGTGGATTTAGAAAAATAAGAAAACAATTTTTTCAAGTGTTTTTCCGACATTTTTCTTCTTTCAAAATATATTATCAAACTATAATATCAGCCAGAATAGCCTGTGGTATTTTGCAATAATTTGCATACACACTTATGCGAAATATAGATATCACAACTATAGATACAAGATTATGAGATAACAGTGCTTTACTACAGTTTCTCATATGATATTCCTCACTGACAATGCTGAATGAATTGGAAAATAAAAATTATGAAAATGTAATGTACCCGGAAATCGTACATTTATTGGGAATTGAATAAAAGAACGTTTTTTTTTTTATGTTTCAGAAAATGGGCCACTCTACTAAGCATGTATTGTAAACTTGGACGGTACCGTCGATGGATTTTAAATTAAGATGATGCCATAGTGAATACCTTTTTTTTTACATATATTCTCCTGTTTAAACTTGAGCACCATCTTAATACTCTTGTTCAAATTAAACATATATTTTTGTTCAGATTGGTCTTCCGAAAATAAGCATATACGGTGTCAAAATATGCCTACATTTATCGCAGCTTCTGTTAATAATGAAGAAAAAATTTTATAATTCTTTTATTGGAGACCTTGATCTTCTTTCAAAAAATAATTCTAATTTGAATATTATAATCAAGATTACACAAGATTACATGGAATTACATGTAAGTACGTACACCAGATTAGAACAGTATTCAAACCCTCCGGTATTGCACACTTCATATTATAAATGTTATTATATTTACCAATAAGATTAGGGAATACGGATAATATCGAATACAGAATTCAAATCACTGCCTACATTTTTTTTTAAATAAAGGAAACCAACTTGTGCAAAATTTCAATAAGAGAGTAGAACAATTAATATTCTTCAAAATTTTTCTGTGTATATACATGGATTTCCTATCTCAATTCCTATCTCAATTATTGCACATTACTTGTTTTTCATCATGCACTTATTTCACACTAACGTCACACTAAGTTATAATTACTAATAAACTGTTCTAGTAATTATTTTACTCCAATTTAATTATTTATTTCCTGGCTCTGATAAACTATTAGTAGAAAGTAATATATTTTCTATTAGAAACAAATTTGACGAAAATTGTCTTTTTTTCTTTTGTTTCTTTGTTCACCTCGATATGACTTATTTTGTCTTATTACAAACAGTAAGATGCCGTATTTCTCAGCGAAATTATCGAATATATATGAGTAAAAGTCTGAGAAAAACTATATCACAAATAATATTAACATTATGAAAAATTATGTAAATATTCTGCCGGGGTTCATAACTGGTGATTTGAACAGTAAAAACTGAAGTACACGTATTTTTTTTCATTTTAATGCTTGTTCTTTATTTCACATTAATTTTCCTCAGTAGTTATTGGAGAGAAATTATATAAACCGATTTCTTTTAGAATTAAAAATTTGAAAGCTTTTGAGAAAGGGCACCACACAAAATGAGCGGAAAAGGCCTGACACTCGAACTGACACTCTGACACTGACACACATTCATTTTGTAGTTTATGAAATGAGATGAAATTGTCTAAGACAAACTTTAACAATTATAGCTAGTTTTTTGAGCAGGTTCTTCCAAAAGCTTACAGATAACATGAACTATTTATTTTGGTTTTACATGTCAAACAAATAATTTTTAATAAAATATTTAAAATTTTTTTAAAGGAGTTTCAGAGATTTCAAAATATTAAAAGAAAATTCTTAAGATTTCTGGGAGAAATTAAAATAATTCAGTTAGAAGGTCATATTTTTCTTTTGACTGCCTCGTTAAAAATTTGTCTTTCTGGATCCAAAGACCTTTTAAAATCAAAAATTCATCTTTTTTGGTAGCAAAGTTTTCAGTTAAAAAGTCAACTCTCTTCTAAAATATTTTTTTTTCTGATTGAAGAGTTACCTATTTGATTATAAATAAGATGAAAATGTAATCCAAATAAAACGTGATTGAATTGTGATTAGTTTTAATTCTTTTGTATTTGAACAATTAAATATTTAGTGTCAAATTCATTTTTTCAAGATCCAAATTCACCAACAAATAGTTCTGAACGAGGACTAGTTTCTTTTTTTATACAGTATTTTTACACGATAAAATCCATATAAAAATCGTACATAGCTAAAGATATAACAAAAATGTTATATTTGTTTGAAAGCCCGATCATTAGTTATTGAATTAAAAAAAAAAAATTGCTGTTGTGGAAAACCCAATCTTTTTACGGTAACTTTAAAAGCAAAACATCTTCAACTAATGTTACATCTCCAACTAATGTTAATCTATGAAATATAGGCATTGCGCTCAAGTATAATTTTTTGAACTATGTATTTAATATTTCTGATTTCATTAGCGATTCTTATTTGTTCTCTCTTTCAAGTCTTATTTTTAATTATTCTATTATATGATGAAGCATAAATATCATTGAACAAATGATGTAATATTCTGCATATTTTGACGCTTGTCAACAAATTAGGAATAATTGCGAATTTTGTTTTAGTTTTGCAGGTAGCAATGAGGTAACCCTCATTCAAATCATGACCTTAGTTTTAACTTGGGAATAAAAAATTTGAAATGAATAATTTTCAATTAGCTCACAGTATCAGATCTCTACTTTAACAATTTCTTCTTTGTTTTAATTCCTTAGATTGCATTTAATATTTTGTTACAATATGAATTGGTCGCATTCTCTGAATGAATTCACAAAAATTATTTCATCAAAAAACTATGTTCAAAATGTTATGAAATATTTGTACCCAAGGCTTTTCTCGTTTATGATGTAGTATAAATATAATGAAACATATGATGTAATATTGTAAAAACAAATATTGACATACCCTGACAATTTGAAAAATAATCATGGCAGAAAAACAATTTTTTCATCCCACGTTATCCTATCTCTTGCCAACGAATTTTTTATTGTAGCATAATTTGTTTTAATTTCGTAAGTATCGATAAGATAACCGTCCGAGCAATCGTAATGCCAGTTTTGTTGTTTTTACCCAATTTTAAATAATTAAACTTCCTTCTGACACTGTATGGTACAAACACGAATAGGTTCAATCACTAAATATTCATTTTGATCTACGTTCTGACAATATATTGAAATCACGACCTTATTTTCAGATAAAACTAACATCTTTTCAATAAATAATTTCTTATCAGCTTGAAGTTTCTGATGCCTAGTTTGACAAATTTTTATTTCTTTTGGTTCCTCAGATGAGAAACAATATTTCTTTTGATATTTTGCCAAAATAATTTTAGATGGGAATTTTTTTGCAACTTAGATTTTCTTTGAGAAAAAAAAAATTATACGTCGTATTTAATAAAAAAAAATTTTGAACGAAAAAGTTTGAGATTGATTCATCAAATATCTTGATGACAAAAACGAATTTGATAAATTCAAAACTTAACAAAATTTTTCCAAATCATTAACAGTAATACCTAGCGAAGTACTGAATTAATTCTTGATAATAAAACAAATCCATTGATGAATTTTAAGAGCCTGTATGACCAAATGAAGTTATGATGTAATAAACAAGCGGCCGATTCTTGTCAAAGTCTTATTTAATTATCACTGTACTTATACCCACAGCAATTATACGTCATGAAATTATCACAGTTACTGGCACATTATATAATGAATGCTTTCAAATTACTTTTAGGATTTTTTTGATGTTATTGTACTGAAAATAAATGCTTCCAACACTTAAGTCGCAAACACATTTCAGATTATTGACATTAATATTATGTGCGATTTAGTAGTATGCCATACATAATTAGAAGAAATAGGATAATTGAGATGAAATGCAGAATGAAGAATTCAAAGTTCAACATAAAAGCAATTACTGAATACCAAAATTGAATTAAATTTCAGATATTTATTAACTATTTGCTCATAACATTACAGCATTATTGAAAAATAATTTTTTTTATAATACTAATAATCTGTTCAAATAATTATTTTTGTTGAAACTCGATAGAACTTTTTTACTATTGCAAAAAGTGAGATTCCGTATTTGCCGGAGGGAAACATAGATCAAATTGCAAAAAGAAAATTTTACAAAATTCATATTTAATAAATTCTCGTTTTCCTACGGATACATAATAATATATTGATATCATAGGTGCAGGAAATAATAAAATAGGAAAATGATGCCTCTCCTTCCCATAATGTAAGAAATAATATTTATTATTATTCAACATACCCAAGTATTTCTAAGAACAATTAAAAAGTTGAATTACTCTTATTATATAACTCTTTAATGCCTTAACTAATATTTTCGTATAATAGCGACCCAGGAATAAAATTTCACATGATTTTATGAAGAAATAAAATTTTGATCTCTCATCACCACATCGAGATCTAAAAAACTTAAAAGCCTTGATCCATTACCAATTTTAGACGGATGATCGTGAAAATTTTAAATAAAAATTTTCAGTTCATTTTTGGACCAACCTAATGTATATCCCTATAAACTTAATTATTCGACGCGCTCCGCCTGACGAACTTGATGTGTCCAAATTTTTGTAAAAAACAGCTTATTTATAGGATCCTCCTCTAATATTGGTAGCGTCACGTTAGCAATGTCGTTGTGGATCTCTATTTTAACTCTTCCAAGTTGATAATTAAGATCAGCTCTAGGAGCCGCGAATGGGATCAAAAATCCACTGTCGATTTTTCCCACGATGCAATTATTCAATATTCCCACGCTATAAATACTTCGAAATAAAGGCCAGAATGTATTTGGATATCTAAATGTTTCAAAATGTTGAATATTATAAAGTCGAATGGGAGATGGATGAACTGCATCATCTTTATGCGGCCTAGCCAATTCTGAAAAAAGAAAGTTTACACATGAAATTCATTGTTCTATTTACCATGGGACCATCCACAAATGAATTCCCACTGCAAGAGAAAGGAAGGATTAAAACAAGTTTTGTAACAACTAGTGAAGTAAAAGGGTAGTTGCTAATGCAAAATGTGATATCACACATGAAAAATATACATATGCCCCATCTTACGTCTCTTTCAAGAATACCTTTTTTCCCCCTGTTTTCGAAAGTATTTGTATTTCTATTGAATAAAATGCTCGTTACAAATTACTGAAAATATTAGGTACTCAACACAATGTAACTCAACATATATGCTGAAAATTTTTTGTGTATTGATTTTAAAGATGCGCAAAAGCTATTTCATTACGCAAAAATGTAATGAATTTAGTGAAAAATTAGATTAATATCAGTCTGCAATGTTTTTGACAAACACCTTCGAGAAAGTTGAACCTGTTATTAATTTTTGCCTTGTTTCAACATTAAATTTAACATTTTTCCTATTTAGGTGTCAAATGTTCTGCTTTGTCTCTTTCAAGTGTTATTTTTAGTTATTACGTTTTAGTAATTAAACTCTCCGGTAACAGGCACTTGAAATCATAAAAGTAAATGTATTTACCAATAGAATTAGGAAAAACGAACAAGATTAAGGGCAGAATACTAGCCAGTGCCTGCATTTTCCTTTAAGGAAGAAAACCAACTTGTGCGAAATTTGTAAGGAGTGGAAGCCAAGAAATATTCTTCGAAATGATTCATTAGAATATATTGCTGTAGTTGTTATCTCTTTCGTCACTGAACATTATTTGTATTTCATCATGGGCTTATCTCACTCTCAGATCGTGAGTATACTTCAGAATTGCGACATATAATGTATAATCTAGAGAGAACATTATTAATAATTGAATATGATAATATTATAGTATGCCACTCATTAGTATGCTGAATTTAGAAATTGATAAATAATGCAAAGTGATGAATTATAAGTTTTCAACAAGTTTTTAGTTAATTGTTTTGAATTATATTTATATCTAAAAGACGGCATTTGAATGATAAAAGATTTTTTAATGATAAAGGCAACAATTCTGTTCTTAACTTTTCGACCATACGTTTCAAAATGATAAAAAGTTTCTACTCATTAGACCTCCTTGATATAAAATTAGTTGATATGTATTTATCTATGAATAGTTATTATGAATTTTAAGCATAAAGAATTTACTGAATCCAAATTTTCAATTGAAGGTAATTTTATTTCATGATACGATTGAAGGGTCCACGGTCTATACCTGTTAACTGACTTTTTTTCCAAATTATGCTTTTTGAATTGTCAGTAACATTTTTTATGTGCTGTTAATATCCCGCGAACGAAACAAAAAATTCCTTTTAGATCTTTTTTGATGGATTTTGAAAAATCGCTTTTTGGTATCTACAGCATAGGTCCGTGGTCGAAACCTGTAAAGTGTTTATAGCGTCTTATGTGAATCACTGTTTATTCTCCAAGAGGATCAGTTTACTTGTAGAATAGGGCAGTGAGACGTATGTCAGTGTATGTGCAGTTGAGTGCATGTGTGTTTCGGAAGTTATTTGTGGCAACTCTCACGTCATCTTTGATGTTATCGTCTACAGATCGATGTAAAGACGAAGGTGAGCGACGCATGTCCAACCTGGTTTTAAACCTTCATAATAATGTACTTTAAGTAAACGAATAATTTAGACACAAATTAGTTAAAAAAATCAATAGTCTAGATCAAACAGCTTTCCTACGTTGAAAAGTACATTCTGGTACATATATCTAAAAAAATTGAGAACAATTATTGCATAATTTAGAACTTAAATTTACTCGCATCGCGGAAACCGAAATTGAAATCTATTGGCAAATCGCCCATATCTTTATTTTTCATCAATTCAATTACATAGAAATGCCAAAAGTGTTCACCACGTATATTTTTTCTTGCTAGCTGTCGAAAATATTCTCTGTCTTTTAATTTTCTCTAAGATTTCTCTTTTCTATCTTTCTATTTCTCCTATCTCCTATATTTTTCTGTCTTCTCAATCTCTAAGCTTTTTATATACATCAAAATGAACTTTTACTCTATTTCAATAACTCGCGAATGAACGAGAGGCCTTCGGCGATTACAACAGTCGTACTCGAGGTCGAAGATAAATCTTCTAGTCTATTCGCCTGTGCTGTAATGTAGGAGTCGATCGAAATTCGGCTGCCGGAATAAATTCCTTGGCCTGCTTCCTGATCATCACCGATCCTACTTGTTCGCTCTGCGAGCTCCCTACTGCCTTTTCGGGTCGCAGCATGCAGTTTTTAAGAAACGCACCTCTTCGCTCGAGATAACAGTGCGTAGGTGGTTTAAATGTTATAAAACTAACGCATAGTTTTTTCCTTCAGAAAATAAACAAAAAACATTCCACCGTTTCAAAAAATATGAAAAATAGTGAAGATAACAACGATTTTCCTTAGTCGTGTAAAATTTGCGAAATGTCAGTTAACAGGTTCAGACCGCGGACCCTTCAATTTATTTCTGAATTTTTCTGAACATTATCCACAGAAGAATGAATTTATTTGTAAATTGTTTTTGAATGATGGTTTATAATATTTTTTCTAACATTCTGCTGCCGCACCATGATTTGTGAACTTTTTTATACTTTCAAACCGATTCAAAAAATGAAGCTGAAAAAAAAATATTAGCGAATCTTAATTTACGCATCTTCTGAACTGGCAGTTTAGGTTTTATATTGAAAGATTGATTTCAACTTTTTCACGATTTTCTTAGGTGGATTGTACTGATATTTAATTTGTATTTTATGAAACAAAACGAAATTCCTCAAAAGGACTCATAACAACTGAAGCTACTCTTTCTGTGCAAAGTGCTTCAAAAGGATTCAAGATAATAAAAAAAAATTGTTAAGATTTTGAGAAAATTGTTTGATGATTTTGTTATGAAGTCATATTTTTCGTTGAAAAATTCAGCTATTCTACGATGTAGGATGAATATCATTAAGCAAATGGTGTTATATTTTTTAAATATAGACGTTTCTCAAAATTTTTATTATTGTCGTGCAATTTGTTTTAATTTTGTAAGTAGCGATGAGGTAACCTTCCCAGTGATTGTGGCGCCCGTTTTTTTGCTCTCTATCTAATTTTATCAAATTTTTATTCCTTTTGATTATATGTATGTTAGAGAAACCATAACGTTTTATTGAAAATAAGGAACTTCGACTATGCCTCACGATTCCCTACTCACCACTTCCACTCACCAATCACCCCAGGTTGCAGATAGGAAAACATCTTCCATATATGAGTGGTACCAGGGAAATGAAATACCCGGGACGAACAAAAACAGGTTAGGGTGAGAAACCCTGACAAAAAAAACAGCCATGAGAAAGTATATGCAAAACCAAGTACCCGAAGAGAGTTTTAATCTCTTCGCCGGTCCCGATCAGGTTAAAGCACGGTTGTCAGCACTGTTCCCAAGGATTTTGGTCAGGGACAATCATACGACAGGAATATTAACAACCGAATTAGAAAAAAGATGGAGCAAACTCAGGAGGCTGAGAACATGCCCATCAAAGTAATCTTCCAGGTCGAAAAAGCAGAAAAGCGAATCAAGGGGAACGAACAACAATCCAAATCGAAAATTTGTGACAAGGCACAAGCCTTCCAGAAATCGAACCTGGAAGATTTGGAAATCGTGGAGAAACGCATGTTAAAAAAACTGAAAGAAGATGGCAGACAGCCGGATGCACAGTGTAGAAAGGTTCTCAATACCCAAAAAGATATTAGGGACAACCTAGTAAGCGCTATGAATATTATTCTATACAAAGACATCAAGGACGCTTGAGAAGAGAAAACGGGATGAAAGCATACTCTGCCGCACTAAAGGCCACTTTACTTAAACACGGGAAGGAATTGCAGGGTGAAACGGCAAAACATTGGATCAGAGTTTACGAAAGAGGTATAAAAGACAAAACTGAGTGTGAGAAGGAATCAAGTATGCCTGAAAGCAAGAAACAAGAAACAGAAGGATGAGGCCAAGGAAATTTGATGGAACAGACGCACTCACTCTGAGGCCATACTTATGAGTCCCACAGCAGGAAAAAAGTATGCTGATGTCCTTAAAGACATGACAAAATCAGGTCAGACCATAAAACATCTGTGATTTGTATGCTACAACGGAGAAAAAGATAGTGACATAAGCCCTAGAGACTGTATTAGAAATAGACACATGCGAAGATCTAAATTGTCACGACCGAATCCTTGAGGCAAAGTTATGGAATTCATTGAAATGAAGGAGACAGCTCGCGACCAAACTGAATGAAATAAGTCACATTAAGATAGGCTGAGTGGAATTCTAGATCAGAAGAAGGGAGATCCTTCTTCGATGCTTCCGATGCCTCGGATATGGCCATATGGCCCGAGAAGAACATGTCTCACGTACCAGGATCATGAAGGTGTGCAGTTTTTCTAGATGCCAAAAAGAGATGAAACTCTCCACGGCGATAGTAGTTCAGGGAAATCTGCAACAAGGCAGACCTGGCTGGTATACCAATCATGCTGGCAGAGCAAGAATCTGAGTGAGGGGCATTATAAAACATTTAGTGCCCAATTGGGAAGGGGGTGAAGGATTTGTGTGGGCCAAAAGCCCGAGCGAAATACTGAATAAAAGAAAACTGTGGGATGAGAATTTGGAGCCGAATCACAACAATGGTGCATGAACAGGTCGAGCTCACGGGGCATTGCGTTTGCTGACATGGTAGCCCGATGCGACTTGGAGATCCTTAATACTGGCTCGCACCAACGTTTAGGAGCATCAGAAACAGAGGAGCGATAATTGATATCAGCTGCGCAACACTTGAAATAGCACCCAGGATACAAGGCTGGCATGTTACAGAGAAGTATACCGGTAGTGACCAGCTTCCGTTATATCTGCTGGACACAGAGCGCAAGTTTTACGAAGAGCTCCTGAGAGCCAGACTCTGAGATAAAGATTTAACAACAGTTTTTTTTGTCTAGTTTCGAAAATAAGCTACTCAACTGGGCATGCAACTTCTCAATTAAATAAAAAGACAAGCTCAATATAACGAATGTCATATGTCCCGAATTCGCTCCAAAAACCGATCACTTATAGAATCTTCTGAAAACAAGAAAGAATTGTTTTTATAGAAAACCCCAACTTTTTCCTGTAATTTCAAAAAAGTATAGGATCTAATATAGTCTACTCACCAACAATTTCTCGCTTGGTATATTGTTGCTGTTTTCCGAGAGGAGAACAAAGCAAAAGTAAAAAAATTGTGAAACAATCACGATTTTTTGAAAAAATTTTGAAAATGACTTTTTTATCGTTGACATTTTCATAAGTGATAGGCAATATATGGTAAACATACCATAAATTCTAGGCCTGTGGAGTATTATTGTATTTCAAGAGCAACACATTCTTTTTCTCCCTGTTCTCTCATTTATTGTATTTCAGTATTATTTTTTACTTTAAAATAGAAAAGCGTAATTTTTTGTTAAAGAACAATGGGCCATTTTCTTTCAAAGTGTAAAATTTTGCCCCGGGTATACGTGTAACACCCCTGGTTTCAAAAAATCGAGTGACCTCAATAATTCACTGACAAGAATGCTTCCTGTATTGATATTCTATGAAATCATTTCCAGTAACGCTAGTTGTAGTTATTGCCTGCCAATAATCAAAGAATCAACCGAGATAACTTTAAATTCACAAAAATTATTTTATTTGAAACGATATTCAAAGTATTACAAAAGATTTTTGCCCAAAGATTTTCTATTTTATGACGTGGTATGAATATTATTAAACAACAAATGCGATTTTGTGAAGAATATTGTCGTACCTCAATAATTTCAACAAAAAATATGTCTAGAAATTGTTTATTGTTGTTCAGTTTGTTTTAATTTCGTAAGTAGCTACTAAGTAACCAACCTAGTAATCGTGACACCAATTTTCCTGCTTTTTGTCTAAGTTTGATTTATGTAAATTTCTTTTGACACTATAGAGTGCTAAAAATAAATAGGTACAATCACTCAATGTTACTTCTGTTTTTGCTAAAGTGTTAAGTTGTTTCTAATAAATATTTTTGGGATAATAAAAGTGACAATTGACGAAGTTCAAAGGTAAGGAAATTTGATTATCACAGAAGGTACCTGGGTTAACAAATATGCGGGAAGGTGCAACTAGCCTGGTGATGTACTACAATAATAAAACGGCCAGTTTCAAAATTTTCCAATTATATGACAGCCTTAACTTCTGGATTTTACGTTCTACATAATTGCAGTTTTCAACACTGAGGTAATCGAAAGAACCTTTACTGAAGTAAAGATGCTTATCCTAAAATTCATGGTTATTACATAATTGCAGTGTCGAAGCTTTATACAAAATTCATGCAGACGGTAAATAAGCCGGACTTATTATAATAATAATATTTGACAGAACAAGGAAACATCGAGTGACAAATTTTATCTTCTATTTTCTTAAGACGTAACATAAAGCCGGCTCATTCGCACGAACATCGTTCAAAATCGATTCCATGAAGATTTACGGTTGACTTACATGTGAAGTAATAAGGTAGAACATAATCTCAAAGAAACAATTAATATGCTTTATAATATATAAAGAAATGAATGAAGGAAACCTTCATACACAAACAAAAAATAATCAGTCAATTATATGCATTGGACATTATCTAATTATCGTTAGATGGTGGAATCGGAAGCGGGCACAAACGTGTTACGTTACGTTTGTAGGTACCTGTGCTTGTGCGCAACAATACCACTGTTAAAATTTGATCTTCCCCTGGCAACGTGTCAACAATGCGACCTAATTTCAAACTCATGGGCGCAAGGTTGTCTTCTTTCAAAACCGCAAGTGAGCCCACCGTAATGAAATCTTTTGTAGAGGCTGAATGCCACTTGCTGGGATTCATCATTTGATTCAAGTATTCCTGATATTACCTAGACCAAAAATGGTGCCTCATGAATTGCACTTGCTGCCAAGATGATAATCGCCCTTCTGGAATGTCACCCAAGTCTTGCTGTGAAAAGCTGGTTGAAGGACTACCAATGAGGAAGTATCCAGGAGTCAGTGTGAGGAGATCATTTGGATCCAAAGAAAGCGATGAAAGGGGACAGGAATCAGGGACTGCTTCAATTTTTATCACATGAGTTTCAAATTATTCTTGTGTTAATAACGTGTTAACTACATTGCGTAACAAGGGGTGTTTAACAGATTTCACAGCTTGGCATAATTAAAACAAAAGCAGGTCATAACGATGAAGCTTATTAAGAGAGTATTTGCCGGCGAAGCGCGTAATAGTGAGTACACGAAGTGCGAAAACCTAGAGGAACCGAGCTTCAAGCGTCAGGTAAATGTGTCCGAACGCCTAGCGCGAGGTGAATACATTATCGAGCGCGAAGCGCGAAATGAATACCAAATCGAGCGCGAAGTGCGAGATCCAACAGGTGCGCGCCCTAGGCGCGCCCAAACTTGCGAGCCGCGCGCCAAGCGCGCGATGAGAGTGTCCCCGCGAAGCGGGCAGATTTTTTTTAAACTACCACTATAGTAGAAAATTGAAGTATTTGATTGGAAATTAATTTTTTGGTATACAAATTAACTTCTTCATCTGAAAATTGTGAAGCTCCATTTTTTTGTTGAAAATATATCTGTTTTAGTTAAAAATTCGATTATTTTGTTCGAAATTCATCTTCCTTGATTGAAAATTAACTTTCTTGTTGAAAATTCTTCCTTTCCGGTTTAAATATGAACTGTTTTCTAAAACATTCAACTTTTTAGCTTGAGAACTTAACTATTTTGTTGAAAATTCGTCTATTTGGATAGAATCTTATAACTGTCCTGCAGTTCTATTATCCAGTTTGTATAATCCAGTTATTATGATCCATTTTTCTGTGTGTAAGACAATATTTCTTATCTCCAGAAAATGTACTAGATTGAAGAAAATTGTTTTTCTTTGTTTGATTACAGAGATTGGCAAACTATAAATAGTTGATATTCATAATGATTTTCATATCCGAGTTGACGATACAACATCTCTATCAATAGTGTGCAAAGAAACCTATTCTCTCACGCCCTACCGTGCCATACCACGTGTAGCTGGATGGTTTTCTACACCATTAACTACTTAAAGCATTGTGCATTCGTGCGTTCAGACACACTTCCATGTAACGTATCTCCGTAAGTGGCGCCACTTAATTCATTTGTGGTCAGATGCACAGATTTTATCTCCTCATTCACGGGAGTCTATTCTAAAAAGTCATAATTTTCCCGCGATTTTCTCTCGAACAAATCGATTTACATTGTATACAAATAGGAAAAAGTTATTGGATATTATTAGTGGTAAAGGGATGATTAGAGGTCACTGTTTATTTTTTGCGTAAGTGGAGAAACTTTTCTTCATAAAATAAGCAGTTTGATAAATTGGGGAATATATCATTCAAGACATTTCCGGTATTATAAAACTAACGTTTCAACATTGTTTCTTAACTATGAATTGTAAGGATTTTTTTTGCGATTTCTGGATGTGGAGGAAACTATGCAAGTGTAGGTCACTAAAATTTCAAAATATTTTATATATCGTATATGAATTTATTGAGAAAAAAAATCACTCTACGGGAAAGTTTGGCCAATCTTTAAACTATTTTCTTCCCAAAATAACGAATAAAATAAATGATTCCGTCATCCCCTTTGGTGAAAAAGTTATAAAAGAAATCACTTTTTTTTCTGTACAGTTGTAAAATCTCACACATGAACTGCCAACTTGAATCCTTTTAATAGGGAAAAATACCGAAAATTCTTCAATATATATACTTTTTAGATCGGACCGTGATTCAGTGACACTTTCGGATCGTGGTGGGTGTAAAAGTTTGGTAAGATGCATTTCTCGTAAAACCAAACTGAACTGATAGGAAGGCTTATTTGACCATGTTCTGCAATTGTCGCTTTCGAGTACATCCATTTATAACAACGTGACTAAGCAATTTTGAGAATGGCCTACTCTTGCTGACCTACTCTTTAAAAAAACCGAGTAACAAAAAGTAATCTAATATTCATAAAAAAACGGGGGAGCCTTTGGTTACTAAGTTCCAAACTTTCATTACGAAATATAAAACTACAAAGAAAAGGTTTTATTTCGGTTAAAACTCAGAAATTCATAATATTTCGATAAAATTTCGTCCAGTTATGCTAAATATTTTTTCAAATGTTGTGATTAAAAACTTTGAGGATTTTTTTTTGAGACAAATTCTTATAAATTCAAATGATCTACTCCACAAAGTGACCAACTCTTACATGTAGCGTCTCCTACATTTCAGTTTTGATTGATATAAAATCATTTTTAATAAAATATCAAAAACGTAAAAATTAATGCAAGAAACTGATGAAATATTTATAATTATCAGATGCTAATTATCATCAAATTATTTAATTAAATGATTGATTAAATTAAATAAATATTTGAACACTCTTATTACATGTTTCATTATCTAACCATATGTTAGTGATGCTTGACAGGACATAAAATCTACCAATTGCGGATAGATAATGTTAAAAATTACAACATTTTTGCGAATTGTTGTCACTTATTACGTATATACATTTATGGCGCTTTTAATCCAACTCCATTTATGACACTAATGTCTTTTTTGTGACCATTCTTTTCATTACTCTTTATTGCATGGTATTTACGTTCTTCTCCATTTTTCTGAAGACACTCGCTGGTTTCACTTTTTCTCTCGTAGGATTTCTCAATTTTTGTGTGTGACTGAGAACAAATGTTTCTAACCATTTTTATATAAATCTATATACTATTACAAGAACGTAATACATTTATTTTTAGTATTTTCAAAAGGGGATGTTTTAATATTTATTTATATTAAAGCCTTAGAATTTGAACTTCGACAAAATTTGAAAATTTAGTTCAGTTTGTTAATTTTGTAAACAAATTCTTTACAAATTGAACGCATTTTATTGAATCAATTCACCTTTCTAACTTTAGCGTTTTCTCGCATAGATAAGATATTTTATTGTATCTAAAAAATGCCAATTTTCCTTCAACAAATTTTATTGCTTTTACAAAAATATGGTTAATTCTAAAAAATATATTTGTTTAAACAACAAAATGTTTTATTGTGCCCACACAAAAATTTTGTCGAACGTACCAAACTTTTTGGTTGGATCAATCAAACAATCCAACAAACTGATTTGATTGGCTCAACCAAATGGTTTTGTTGATGATAACTTTTTTTCAAATATGCAATTGAAATTTGTTTTGGCTGTTGAAATTACGTTTTATACTATTACATACAATATATCATTATTTGTTTTCTTAATTTTTTATTATGTAGTATTTTATATTACATACATGCGATAAATATACAGTCGAGGATTTAACAATTCTTGAAATCTGTTGTTACTGTTCATGAAATCTCGTGAAATCCCTGGAAATCTTTGCAATCCCTTGAAGTCCCGTGAATTCTTTTAAAAATTTCATACATCCCTTAAAATTTTTTAAATAATGTGAAAATTGCTTAAATTTTCTAAATTCGATTGGTATCGTAACTATCTATTCTTTGAAATACTTGCAATCGCTTGCAATTTTGAAAATTCCACAAAAATTCTTTATAATACATTAAGATTTCTCAAAATCTCTTAAAATCCTTTGAAATCCCGTGGAAGCATCGAAACCCCTTTAAATCTTTTAAAATCCGTTAAGATCATTTAAAATCTTTAAAAATGTTTTTAAATCCATTCACATCTTCGAAATCACATTAAGGTCCCGTGACATCCTTCAACATTTATGAAAATATTTCGTTGTCTCTTGAAATCCTTTAAAATACTTTGAATTCCCGTGACTTTTGTTGAAATATTTTTAAATCTCTTAAAATCTCTCCAAGTCTCTTAAAAAACTTTGTAATCCGCGGAAGTCGTTCTTAATTTCATAGAATCATTCAAAATCTCTCAATATTCGTCGAAATCCTTCGGTATCTTTCGAAAAGCCGTAAAATCTCTTAACGTCTAATTAAACTTCTTGAAGTCCCTTAAAATCCTGTAAAATCCCCTCAAAAAATTGAGATCCTCTCTGAAAGTGTACTAAGTAATTCCTTCAAAATCTTGAAATATTCTAAAATAATTTAAAATCTGAAACCTCTCGTAGTCCTTCAGAATCGTTTGAAATACCCTAAAACTTTCGTGATTCGTTGAAATCTTGTGAAATCCCTCAGAATCTCATAAAATCCCCAAAAAGCTTGTCAAATCTCGTTCAATTCCATTTGAATTTTGTATTTTTTGAAATACTAAAAAATAATTAATTTATTGTTGATATATTGAGTAGCAAATATAAAATCTTACATAAGAAGGGTTGTGGGATGCCACACAAATTTCACGAATCCTTATAATAGGAGGGAAGGGGCCTAAAATTTCAAAAATAATCCTAGTGTAATTAATGAATGTTCCCTAATCGCTGTTAAAATTTATTATTTATTTATTAGAAGATTGTTTTAAATAATGAGGAGTTTCGATATTTTGATTTTTATCCAAAGAATATTTTAGAAATAACTTCTTTTAAATGTTTGAATTATAAATTCAGAATGAATCCGAATTTTCATTTTTTTTTTTCAATTTTTATACCTCTTTTCAGCTCTGGCAATTTTTCGGAATGACTACATGCAGCCTTTTCAGATATACTAAGTAAAGATAATGATATTTTCCAGCTACCCCAATCACGTTTCACACGCAACCATAACCATATTTGCAGTCGAGAAATGTTAATTTTCTATGGATTAATAGGACTGTTTTTAACATTTATTCTATCAGATTTGGCGAACAAAAAATTACCTTCGAAAAAAATTCAAAGTTTCTCAAAAAGTTTATATAACATGGAATAATTTAATGTTTCTCAAATGATCATCGAAATTAAATAACGCTTGGCTCGGTTAGTCTCGGAAGGGATTCGTCGTACTAAACGGATGGATTTTATTTATTAGCTTTTTCAGCTACCTTCACCCTCGAAATAATACTGATAGTAAAAAGTGCAGGGAAAAATGAAAATTCCGGAAAGAAAGTAAAACTACCGAAAATATTTATTCCCAAAATTTTAAATTTCATACATTTTTATGACTCGAATAGTGTTTTCATGTAAACACAAAATTTGTGAATTGACGAATTTTTAAATTCATGAAAAAATTTAATAATAAACTTGAGAATAAATATCACCATAAAATACAGAATTATTCTAACAGGAAAAAATGTGTCTTGATTTTTTTTCTGGAATTTGCAAATTCGGCAATTCACTATTTTCCGGGATATGAAATTTTAGCAATTTACTGTTTTCCGGTATTTGAAATTTCAGCAACACACTATTTTCAAGAATTTCATAATTCGGCAATTTACTATTTTCGGAAATATGAAAACTCGGTAATGTACTATTTTCGAGAATTTGAAAATTCGAGTTTTGAGATTCCGGGAATAAATATTTTCGCTAGTTTATTTTCTTTCAGGAATTTTCATTTTTCGGGATATTTCTGTTTCAGTAGTTATTTTTTTGGTATTTCTCCGAATTCGGGATTAATAAAGTCGGCAAAATTCAATAGAATTTCAGCACCTGAAAAGTCGATTTAGGACTAGCAATCTTTTCATAAATTGCGTAAAGCTTTACAAACAATTTTTATCGAAAAAGGTTTGTTAGCCCTTTTCTATAAACCCACCATGGTAATATATTTTTTTAGTATTGCTCATGGGTAATTAATAATCATCTTATCTGGATTTGCTCATTAAAGTTCAATTTTTAAGTCTCAGTTTGTAATTACAGTCGAATCTGGATTTAGTGTTTCAAAGAATTGATGCCGCGCGGTGGTGATGGGTGAAAAGAGCTGCGCGGAGATGTGCGGTGTTCACTGAGGCATGACAAAATAGAGAGAGAAACAAGAGACAAAATAGTTCCAAGACTCTGGATTTAATGTCAAGGTCAGCCCCAAAACCGACACTAAATCCAGATTCGACTGTATTTGATCCTTTACATTTAAAACTATACAGTTAGTTGAATACTAGATAATTTTTACATTGTTTTGGTTTATAATTATCCCCTTCTTAATGTTAAACGTTTGAAGGGTGAAAGTACAGAACTAGATAACCAACAAAATGGGAATTTTTCTGGGGACCGAAAAAAGCATTCATTCAAAAAAAGTTATCCAGGTTCGAGAAAATGGATGTGGAATTAAATTGATAATCTCAAAGTGGCACTAACCTAAATTTAGAGTAATCTTGGCAGTGGTTTGCGATGAAAAATTCAATTTTTTGTTAAAATAAAAACTGAAATCATACTCCCGAGATTCAAAATCGACTTTGGATAGCGATTTATAATCGAATTTTCAATTTTTTTTGCAAAAATAAAAATCTGATTCCGAGATATGGAGATCACAGTATGACATTTTTTTCAAAAAATAAGAAAATATATATTTTTTTCACAGAATTATAATAATTTCAAGATATATCAAAAAATGAGAATTAAAAAAAAATCCTTTTACCGCAATATGTATTTGGTTTCTTAACATTTTTTCTTCAATAAACCAATTATCGATAAAAATGTTGGTTATCTACTTCTGTACTGCCACCCTTCATCTATGGATCTTCTCTCCCTGAGATTATTTGAATAACAGTGGAATCACCGCAGATAAACTTGTTTTGCGATTTCATTGACTGCTTCTTAACAAGCTGATCAATTTCAGAAATCTTCTATAAATCTGTGATCTTTACAAAGTAAGGTTTGTATAACATAAAAATGAATGAATAAACGCGTCAAAGAAAAATGAAAGTTTCACGTGTAGATAGCGATTTTAATCAGTAAATACCATGTTCGGCAGTATTATTCTGAACCAGGAATACACATAATTTATCTTTTTCTAATTGGTAACGGTATTGGTGAACTAGGCTCGGTACTTGAGAATTAATCCAGACCGTGTTTGCCACCTTCTTGAATACGTATCGAGAAGCGACGAACCTACAGTAGCCATAAATTACCCAGCGCTCAAACATTGATTCTTATCGTCGAAACGAGCATTACGCTGATTTCAATGTACTGCCACAATATCGCATATGCTGTGGGCTCTTTCATCCTAGTAGACGTACAAGAAATTAATCGCGGATGTTGTCAATATCACGTTGATGAGATTGACAGGATTCGAGAATCATGTGAAAACACAAATAAAACCAACTTTCGCAATATCATATAAAATTTACGAAGTGTCTTGCGCAAAGTTCCATATTAAATCCTACTTCTTGCGAATATTGATGAGCAAAGAAATTGCCACTTGTGAAAAAGATAATAATTAATCGTCTCTTTTTACGCCGCTCAGGCATTTACGACTTCAATTAATCACATTCATACATCACAGGTAGCAATTAATCGTTTACACTAGGATTTTTATTATTATTTTATTCTTTTTTTTGAAACTCACGTTTCCTCATCATTAACATTTTCATACAATTGAAGTATGTGAAAATAACCTTTTATTGTACAAATAAACTTTATTTTCTCAAGATTAATTTCTGTCTATTGTATTTGTGAATTTCGGTTGAGGTCCCTGAAGTACCCTCTCTTCAAAATGTAGTCCCTATGGTATCCTATTTGCAGCTAAAAATGTAAATTAAAAAAATGTATAATAAGATGGAAGCATCCAAGAGTTATGCAATTCACTTCTGCAGATATAGTCAGGGTGGTCGCAGGTCAGGGAAATCCGGAAAATCAGGGAAACGACAGGGAATTTTGTTGGTCAGGGAAAGTGAAAGATTTTAAGAAAATTGCAAAAGTCAGGAAATTATTGTAAGAAGTAACTGTTAAGAATAATCAGGGCTGCCACACAGTCGCTATTAGTAACTTTTTTCTTCTCAATTCAGTCTTTAATCACTTTTTAGGGATTTCATAATCCCGGGTAGAAACCTTTAAAGTTTCGGTCGGATGTCCGTTCAACTGTCGTACTTGTTTCCAAGGAGGGGAAGTAGGGGAAGTGAGGGGACGATGAGTACGGGAAATGAGGAGAGAGCAAGTAGTGAACATGGTGGTGGGGAAGTGAGGGAGGTATTAGGTGAATGAGGGGAAATAATTGGAGAAATAGGGGAAATTAAAAGTAAACAATGGGAGGAAAAGTAAAGGAAATGAGGAGGAAGAGAGGGGAGGGAAAATAGGGGTAGTGAGAGGAAATGGGGGGAGTAAGAGAGGGTCAGTAGGTGAAGTACGGGAAATTAGAGGAAATTAGTGGAGGGGGAGTAGAGGAAATAAGAAGAAAATGCAAGGAAAAATTTGTCCCTGAATTAAATTGAATGTTTACAATTGCAGTGAATTGCATTTATGCAATAAAACACGCCGTTCTATATTTTTGAATGGTTCTTATTTGATATTGGCGAATGTGTTAAAGTTTCAGAATTAATTTATTTTGCTTATAAATAGCAAAGCTGTCGATAATTCTTAATAACTCTTATAAACCCTTAATTTACTGTTTTTATATTTTATCGCTGCGTTGGATGGGAAAGTGATATTTCTATAATGTATGCAGAATGTTTAGTTATCATGTCGAAGAATTATACTCCAAAGAAAAGCAAGTTCCGAGGGTTTTGAAAAATTTGTTTTAATCTAATGCTAACTCAGTTTAAGATTGTATATATATTTTTTAATATCAATTTTTTTTCAATTGAGACCAATTCACAAAAAAACCTTCCTATGGTTTCCAATTGCAAATCGCAATTACAGCATTTCCAATTCATTTCAATGGGGTATCTATTTTGCAAGGGTTGCTCTCTGAGTTTCTTTGTTTCTGAATTTCATGAATTTTATAAAAAAAGAAAATGTACGATAACTGTAAATAATTGTTGTTTAATAGTCAATAATTTTGACTTTTTATTATTTATTATCTATTGTTGGAAATTTCGGATATTTCTTCAATATCATCATAAAAGGAAGTATTTTATTTTATATTTTATTCGTATTCGGACTAACATTTCGAAGACCTAGGTTCGATTTCCAGCGGAGCGAAAGAGGATCTTTTTTCACATAGAATTAAAAAAAAAGTATTTCGTTGAGACTTTGTAGAATAAAATAGATGAATTTACATACAGAGATTTGTAATTTCCTATCATATATTTATTATATATGAATGTTTAATGTTTATTATTTATGCATCGACTTCACGGAGAGAAATGGAATTCGAAAAATAGCCACTAAGTCCTATATTTCGAGCAAATCGGATCCAGGATGAATTTTGCTAGAAGAGTACTGTGCGCCCAGCGCTCTATCCAGAAGGAGAGTGCTGCCTACAGTGGTAGCCTGGAGTGACTGCCTACAGTTTAGGAATCAGTCCCGACTCAGTCGGGAAAGAGTCTCGAAATATTGATCGTGGATCCCCATTCCCAAATTAAAGTTCTCAGTCCTGAATTTCTGAACGCAATCCTGGATGTTTGTGATTCACTTTTAAATTTCCGGTCCTCAAAACTTGTTCCTAAATCTTTTAGAAAGCTGTTAGCGAAATAAAAACTATATTAAGTCTTTTGATTCACCTTGTATGACGAGCCTATTTTTCCTTAATAATGTTGATGTTATACCTTACTTTTGTAAAAAAGTTACACATTGATCGCAAAACAAGTACCCTATGAGCTTAACAAAAAGATCCCTTTGATCTCTGTTTTTTATCCCATAGGGCCTGTGAGGCCCGGGGTTTTTATTTTGATTTTATTTTAATTTTTATTCATGTATATTTGCTAAATAGAAATACAATTTACTTTCCTTATGCAAGAAAATATTGTATCGTCCGTATTCGTGCCAATATTTTCTTGACGTAATGTTGATTTTTTCCCGTGTGTAACTTAATTGAATAATGTTCATTGTATATTGTACAATGTTTTAAATACATATACAAAATATGACCGGCACCCTTTAAGAAGAATGAAGTTATAGTTTAAAATATACAGTCATCTGAGAAAGTTCATATTATCTATCCTTACTATCTTCATTCGATTAGTAATACAATGTATAATTCATTTCTCTTTCTTCCATGAATCTTAATATACTTACTACGAGCAATCGAAAAGTCATCATTTGTATCCATCAATCCATTCACTTTTCATGTCTATTGATTGATCATATTTTTAAATACATAGGCTTCCTTGTTTTAATATGTGCAAGATGTTCTACATAACATTTTTCTTTGGTTTACAGGAAAATTGCAGAATTTCAATTTGAATCCTTGTTTATTATATGTATACATGTTATTAAATAAGATGAAGGCTTAGATATATTAGATTAAAAGATTAGAAGATATCTAAAGTTTTTATGATATTTGGCGATATTATAAAATCTTTAAGGATTTGATTGATATACGGATCAAGAACAGTTTCTTTAAAGGAAATGCCTTAGATATTTTTCAAATATGAATGAAAGAAATAGTTTGTTGTTCAAACGAAAATATTTTTTTGAAACTGAAAGAAGTATTAAAATTAAATGTATAAAAAGTTGGAATTTGTTTCAACTGAAACGTGTATTGCAATGAAACAAATATTTACCTATTGCAATACAACATTTATTTAATTTAAACGAAATCGAATCTTGCAATTTTTCAAAATTCACTTCTTTCCGAATTTTAGAGTGAATTATAATACAAAGATGAGCAATGAATTTTAGAAATGTAAAAAAAATGCAAATTTCGGCAACATCGAAAACAATTTTTTCGATCTAACTACCTGAAATGTTTTTTCTTCATGTGTGTGTTGTATAAGTTTAAAAACCAATCAGTGAAATGAATCTTTGTCTTCAGTGAAATCGGCATAGAGTTCTTCATTCACATAAAATTGAGATTCGCCGTCGCGATTTGCCGCCAAGTATTAAAAAAGCAGACAAAGATTCTAAATACTTAAACGAGAAAAAATGTCATGAAGGACGAAAGCGAAAAAAAAGTCACTCCCGGTAATTATTATGTATGTAACATATATGGTTTTGAACCCTTAAAGTGGAATATCGTAATCAATTTGTAACATATCTTAACGAAACTTGGTAAATATATAGAATCTACCAAAGTACAAACATTCTGTAAGTTTGGGAGATACTAATTTTAAATTAAAGAAATGCGTTACTAGAACTGATTTTTCAACAACAACATCACCAATAACATCAAAAACGCTCAAAAAAAGTCTGCAAGCTATAATTGTATTAAAGCTATTAGAAAACTTTGATAATCAGATCTCATTTTACGATTTTACATATAAACCAGAGTAAAATAAATTTGCTGTTGTATCCTTTGAGAGAAGAAGAGTCAAAAACGAGATTTTTGAACTGCAGACCAAGAGGTGGACATATGCCGCTTTTTCAGGAGAAAGTGATCCATGAACATACTGCAGAGTTCGGTTTGCATTTATATAAAGAAAATTAACGATTTTCAAAATTTATTACTGTATGCAGATGTGCGTTATTATTGTTACAAAAACTGAATGAATCTGTATTTTTTCAATAAAATGAATTAGTGTAATAAATGTTGTTTCTTTTTGTTTAATAGCCAAAGTTGATATTTTAGAAGTATAAAATAAAATTGCCTGGCGTATTATTATCTATTGATAATAAACTTAATTGTAGCAGCATAACTGTAATAATAATAACAATAATGGAAGACTACAGACCCAAAGAATTTTTTTTATTTCTCTAAATGCCAATTTTTTTATTTAAAAAATGAATTAAATCAATATCGTTCACTAAAAAAAAGTATTGTAAATTTTCTAATGTTCATATCTTGGTTTATTGTTCCAAAACTCTGAGAATGACAAATTTGTTAAACTTCTTTTTTTCTGTGGCACCTCAGGATATTGAAAGATGTATTTTAAGTTTCGAATATCCTGAAGTGCATATCTTGAAGTCAGAAGTAGATGTACATTGGAGCGGTCCAAATTTTTTTCTTCGAATTTTCATGCATACTACCCCCTCCCCAATTAATTCGAATAAAAACAATGAATGCGTTTTTTTCAAGAAAGTTTTTTCAATTCAAATTCTTGAAAAAAATTGTAATTAGAGGCTTCGCAAACCGCATGAAGTTTAACACGTATTTCCTACGAGAAAAAAAGACGTTATTGTAATTTTTTTGCGAATAGTCAATATTATCTAGGGTTCTCAAAATCCCCAAAAGTGAAAAACTGGGGTTTGGGAGTTTTTGGCGCTAATTATTATTTTTTGCCGTTCATGTTAAAGTGACAGATAATCGTAAAATTCACGAAATATTAGATATGTTTAACTGTAGCCAGCTCACAAATTGTTATTTCTGATCCGGATGAACGGTGAAAAATGCATATTATATTCACATATATACCTGCTTAGTATAGACCCCATAAAAAAATGTCCTGTGTTCGCGCGTTCATGTTAAAGTAACAGATAATCGTAAAATATAGCCAGTTTTTCAAAGTAAACACCAATTCAAGACTTAAGAAGTAATTTTTCGTAAGACAATTTAGTTAAATATTTAATTATATTATCAAGTAACAGATAAATACCCAAGAGCAAAATATAGTACACAAATTATATTCTTTACCTGAATAAAAAATAAACATTTTTAACTTGTTATAGTAACAAATATCTAATACTTCGTGAATTTTTCGATTATCTGCCACCTTAACATGAGTCTGCGAACACGGGAAATTTTTGTAGTGGTCCTATAATAAGCGGGTATATATGTGAATATAATTTGCATTTTGTACTGCTTATCCACATAAGAAATAACCATTCTTGAGCTTTTAATTTTTAAAAATATCTAATATCCCATGAATTTTACGATTATTTGTCAATCGAATAAGAACGCGCGAATACTGGACGTTGTTCTATTTGGTCTATACTAAACATGTATATATGTTGACACAATATGCACTTTTTACCGCTTATACTGATCAGAAATAAAGATTGTAAGCTTGTAATAGTTAAAAATATCTAATATTTCGTGAATTTTACGATTATCTGTCGCTATAACAAGAACGCGCGAACACAGGACATTTTTTATTGCGTCTATACTAAGCAAGTATATATGTGGAAAAATATGCATTTTTTAACGCTTATCCGGATTAGAAATAACAATTTTTGAGCTGGTCATAGTAAAAAATATCTAATATTTTGTGAATTTGACGATTATCTGTCACTATAACAAGAACACGCGAACACAGGACATTTTTTGATTAGGTTTATACTAAGCAGGTATATATGTGGATATAATATGCATTTTTTACCGCTTATTTGGATCAGAAATAACAATTTGTGAGCTTGCAATAGTTGAAAATATATAATATTTCGTTAATTTTACGATTATATGTCACTTTAACATGAACGCGTGAACACAGGACATTTTTTGATTGGATCTATATTAAGCAGGCGATGAGAAATCTACTGATATTTCCTATTTTGGCATACAATTATGGCATATAAACCTTGCACGAACTAAAGACATTTTTTTCTATGACCCATCTTTTTTGGGAGTTATTTTCGCAACGACCAGAAACTGTTTGGCCCCAACCAAAAGCGATTGCAAAATATTTAATTTTTTGCATATTACTCCCGGAAAAAAAATGTTTGGGGGCCATTTTAGACCATTGATTGTATTGAAATTACAAATTTTCGTATTCGAGGCCTGATAATATCTTGAAAATGATTATTTTTATTTCGTAAGATTCAGGATTTATTCCTTAATAAATAGTAAATACTTCTTAGGGGTGAAAGAATTTTTTAGTCTAAAATTTGTATTAAAAACAAATTAAAAACTAATAAAATTCGTTTTTGACCTAAATGGACCTAAGGGAACCTCTAAACAGTTTTTAAAAAATAAAATAAAATTGATGGCGGTATTTTTTCATGAGAAGTAATTGAATGTAACTTTAGCTTGAAGTAGCTATTCAGAGCTTTTTTGTATAAATTAATATTTTTTAATCATTAGCAAAATAGTAAAAATACTTCAATTCGAAAAAATGGAATACTATTTGAAAATGATTCTTAGTGAACTTCATTTATTGTTTCTCCATTACTAAAAAGTCAAAGAAAATACAGTTATAAACAATAAATTTTTTTTTTAATAATTACGTTTGTTAAATCTCAATCGTTATTACCTCTAAGTGAGAAGTGGACAAAAGGTTGAAAATTTCAGGAAAAGTGTAACTTTCTAGGATGATTCTGAGGGAATATTGTTATAAATGATAATACATTGTTTAAAGAATTACTTTTGTTAACATGAGTTGATTATTGCCTGGGTCTAACGGAAAAGTTAAAAAGAAGTGGATAAATTCGGAACAACCGCGATTTTCTAACTCTATTCAAAGAGAAAATTGCTATAACTAATAATGCATTGTTTGAAAAATGTATTATTATTAAAAAATGGTTTGAAAGTAACATTTAATGATAAAGCACATTCACGATCAGCATTATATAGTAGCAAATGGAAATTAAATGCATACAAATTAAATATAAAGTAAGAAAATTGGCATCACGATTACTGGGACTGAGGTCACGATTACTGGATAATAATTATTGCATTTTATTTTAGTATAGTCATTTGTTAAAATTATTATCGCTTATCAGATATAAAAAAAATCTTCTATTTATAGTCCTTTCACTGAAAAATTGTGCGATACCCGTTTTCATTTTTGTAAACAATTAAAAATTCGATTTTAAACGCTATCTAAAGCCGATTTTCAAAACCTGTAAAATTGCAAACTAAAAATTCTTAGACGATTTTCTCGGAATTGGCTAACCTTTTTAGACAAAACCTTTTTCATGCATATTTAGGTAATAGGTAAAAATACATTTTGAAGTCCTATAGGAATTTCTAGGCTGTCAAAAATGTTTATTTTTGGTGTATTTCAAAATTAAAATTTTTTTGTGACCTGATATCATCTATATTCGCAATCCGCAGCCGAGCGTATTCCCTTTTGTGGGCAGCTTCACTTTGAGATTGGTAACTTCCACATATATTCCTTTGAAACTAGATAACTCTTGCTGACCAAACTTTTTGGTTCTTAATTCACCAACACTTCAGCTCAGGAGTGGACTTTTGTTTTATCTATAAATGACGATTCCGATGTTACTGCCACTCTTCAAATATCATTTTAAAAAGACGCATTTATTTTTTTATGGACTGGAACAAAATTCGAGGAGATAGGAATGGAAATTCGAGAAAAAAAGTTCCAATACATTTTTGGACCACCCTAGTGTATACTCGATCGGTCGAGTTATCAACCCCTCACCCGAAATCGATGTTCTCTTATCTCATATTGCCCGAGCGTATCTCTAATTAATACTCATGTACTTAGCGGATTTTTTGTTCATCTAGTGATTTCGGTGGAATGAAATGAGCTGAACACGTTGGATCATCCCAGTATGATTTTTCTAGCGCATTTAGGGTACTTTTTCCGTAAAATATGGAGGCATGGAATGGAGAAAGAGGCGCGGGAATAAAATTGTCCTCAGGCAGAGATTCGCTATAATACGATAATAGTGCGAGCAGGCAGGCACTCCCCAATGGCGGACTTGCTCGCTTAGTTCGCGTCTTCGAAGTGAAAGGCGGGCGAGTCGCATGGGCACGCTAGTTTATGCCGCTACGCTATGCTACGTACTTTACTATGCCGGCATAGCAAGGTCCCCGAGCCCCCCGGGGTCAGAGGTCGGCTCACCCACTCCCCTCCTGGCCCTTCACCTCTTGCCACTCTCACTCCCCCCTCCACCTCCTCGCGCTCACTCTCCTCCTTCCTCACCCCCTCTCTCTCTCCCTTGTTCCTCGTTCTTTCAAACTCGCGAATCGCGATCCGGCGAATGCTCGATCGCGAGTTTTACCTACGAGCAACAGGATCTAACGCGCTTAGCTTAGCCTAGCCTAGCTTATATGCGCGCGGGCGACGAGCAACTATCGCTGCACTTAGATTACGCGTGTGCCGCGATTGTCAATGCAGGTGGTCCGGTACTGCGAATCCGCGTCGTGAGAAAACAGCTATTGTCCTCTTGTAGTAGGAACTGTTTTCCTGACATTGAAGTAGGAAAAAGTCGGATGCTACCTTTCATTGATGTTCAATGTAAAACTACTCAATAGCAATGGAGATATCATTAAAACAGTTACGTTTGATTAATTACTATACCAGTAAATAAACGCACGCGCGCCAAACACGCTTTTACGTCCTTGGTTTTCATATTCTACATTCAAGATATAAACACAGAAAAAACTGGGATTTTATTAGAACCGATTTTGGGTTCCAATGAAGCTGCAGCAAAAAGGAACCTCTCTTGCTTAAAAGGATCCAAAAATGATAAATTGTTCTAAAGGAACCCAAAGTATGAGTTCTAATAGAGACTTTTTCTACAGAATTAATTCTCTGCCTCGACTCACTTTGAAGATTTTGCAAGTTAATGATGCACCTTTTACTTTATAATACAGATTAAATAATATTGCACTGGGAAAATTATAATGAAAAAAGTAAAATTATGGAGATTAGTCATTTTTGAAAGGAAGATAATGCTGATGAGATGTGACAATTTTTAAGGTTATGCTGAAAATTCTACGTTTTCAACTGCGCACGCACCGAAAAGTACGGGCCTATTTTAAATTATATAATAGATGCTTGCAATATTACGTTTATATTGAATTAGTTTAAGAATTTAGGTATTTCTATCATTCAATTTAATCTGTGAATTTTTTTTTTTTAATATTTATCGGTATGATTATTCATAGTACTTACTGATTTCAAATAGGCCCGCGCCTTTCGATACATGCGCACTTGAAAACGTCGGCACCCGTAACTGACCATCTATCGGATATCAAAGAAATAAAAAAACACCCTTAAAAAGGTTTCTATTGGTGTCTCAGTTCTAAAGGATGCCAACTTTTACTTGAGTCTGAACATTACCGAACCCCCAGTCTTTTCTGTGTACTCAGGGGCCGTTTGAAAAATACGTAACGCCTTTAGGAGGGAGGAGGGGGGGCAACAAAAATACTATGCGGCAGTACTGGGGGGGGGGGTATGTAGAGGGGAAAAATAATAAAATTTGCTTGATACGTCAGGGATATTTTAATTAAATTCATTTTTAAAGTGAGTCTAGCACATTTTGAAATATCCACTATTCTGGGAGTTATTCATAATGACACAAAACATTAAAATTTGGAGATTTTTTGAAATACCTTTTTAAAGAATTAACACAAAAAACTTCATTTTAGAGCTTCAAGACGCAATACTAAAAAAATACGAGTGTTCTCGTATTTCTTGCCTATATGGTATTTATAAAATAAAGAATTATTATGTAACACCTACGGAGGAGGAAGAGGGGGAGGGTAGTCAACGCAAAACTACGGTACGCTACATGGGAAGAGGGAGGGGTTTAAAAATGTCCAAAAAAGCATTACGTATTTTTTGAACGACTCCCAATATAAAAATCCATTATTGAACAAAATTTTAAATATTAAGTTTACAATATTTTAAAAACAATATTCAACAATTTCAAATTGAAACCGTTTAAATTTAGAAAAATATATTGAACCATTTTGAATTGAAAAAGTTCCAAATCAAACCATTTTAGATCAGGTGAAATTTAAAAAAAGGACAATATTTCGAATGTAATGAAAGGGAATTGAACTTGTCTAATTTCTAGATACAGGTTTAAAATTAAATAATTTGAAATTGAATGTGTTTGAAATTGAAAATTTGTTGAATCCCAAGGTCTCAAAATTGAAAAAATTCAGATTAAACTTTTGAAACTTGGAATATTTAAAATGAAAAGCAAGTGAAATGGTATTATTTCTAAGTGAAATCGTTCAAAATTGATTAATGTAAAATTGCAAAATTATGAATTCAAAATATTTAAAACTCGAAGCGATTCAAATTTAACAACTTGAAGCTTAAAAACTAAATTTTATGTTTCAAAGTCAAAGTTTATGAAATTCTAGATTTTTCAATTTATAATACATAAAAAAATGACAATTTAATATTAAAATTGATTAGATAAAAAAATAAATTCACCGTTGAAAATGCAAAAGTTTTTACTTATATACCTTTAAAATTGAATTATTAAAAAAAAAACGTTTAAAATAAAAAAGGAATTTTAAATGAGAAACATTAGAAATGAAGAAATTTTTACTACGCAACGTTCAAAATTAACCGCATCCGAACCGAACTTCATTTCAAAATGCAAAAAAGTTTATTTGTCAAGAATTATGATATTAAAACTTTTTTATAATCAAACCCTTTTTGAATTTCAATTATTTTAAGTGAGTTTAAATCGTTCAAAAATTATAAATGTCCAAATTGTTAATTATACTTTTCAAAATGTAACCAATTCAATTTTAATTTCAAAATTAAAACTTATGAAAGGTAAAAATTGAAAATTTAGCGTTCAACATGAAAATTCAGAACTCTAAAATTGTAACCGTTCAAAATTTTTAAAATTATTCAATTATTTGATTTTAAATTCAGATAGTCTAATTTTTCATCTGTTTCGATTTTAAACATCACAATTTAAAATTTGTTTATTTTAAATCGTTCACTTTTGAATACTTTATTTATAATTATTATTAATTCTTGGAATTTTTCAATCCAATATTTTTCAATTTTAAATGGATATTTTTTTTTATCTGTAAGGAAAAATTAGGCAATTTTAAGATATTACATTTAAAATAGGAAAGTAAATATATGTAAAAGGTAGACAAAATTTCAATGACGTTATTAACTTGCTTATGAAGGTGCCGTAATGAATTTAAGGCAAACATAGGAAAATTAACAATTTCAACCCAATCCCTATCTATACTTTTTCTATGAAACTCCCTGTTCATCCTAGGAGGCTGCAAATTCTAAATTTTTCATTAGAATCACTATTCTAAAGATAAAAAAATTTGCAATGATGCTATAAAACCAATTTTGAAGGTTTTGTAGTGAATTTGAGGTAAGCATAGGAAAATTAAAAAAATTTAGCCGAACTACTATAATTACAATTTTTCTAAAAATTCACTATTATCCCTAGGAGGCTACAAATTTTGAATTCTCGATGAAAAAAACTATGCAGAAACTATAAACATTTGTAAATATGTAATAATGTCAATTTTTAAGGTTCTGTAGTGAATTTGAAGCAATCCTAGAAAAATTACCAATTTTTACCCAACCTCAACATTAAAAATTTTCTAAAAAATTCCCTCTTGCTTCTAAGAGGCTACAAATTTTGAATTCTTCATGACAGTAACTATGCAGAAGGTAGAAAAATTTGCATCGATGTAGTAAAGCCCATTTTGAAGGTTCTATAGTGAATTTTAGTCAAAAATGTGAAGATCATCATTTTTTATCCCCGCTTTGGACTAAGAGAAATATTTTTCATCTAAAACGATAAGTAATTTCCTCAGAAAGTTATTTCAAGTAATAAAAAAGGCAAACTTTATTTTTATAAACAACTTGCAGTACCGTATAATTTTAAACCGTTTCCATCCGTTAACAGCTTTGACGATTCTAAAAATTTGTCTGCTGAACTGAGTATGGCTAACTAGTGCTATCTTGGAATTTGAATCTACGATAAAAATGTTAAAAAATACCTTATAGACATTTTATTTTTCTAAGAATCCCAAATATCTTAATTGTTATTGACTGACAGTAACGAACCGTAACAAAATATTTCTACCTCCCCCCCTTGCTGTACGTAATTTATGGTTTCCAGAAATAATAAGATATGGGACTTTAAAATAATGAAAATTTGTTGAATTTAAGCTAATACATGCTTTGCAGGATTAAAACGTCATTTTCAAAATTCTATAATTTTTCCTTGACAAATTTTTCATTTTCCCTGACCATTAACGTTCAAATACCAGCATTTTGATTTTATAATACTTTTAACATAGGATCTTTCATAAACGAAATAAAACAATATTTCGGATACAAATTTAAAAATGTTAAATATACAAAAAATTAATTTTTTACCATAAAAGATGACTTTCTAATGAAATACTTCATTTTTCAACCTAAAGAGATTAATTCTCAACGAAAAAGTGTAATAGTCGATATTTCAAACAAAAAAGATAAAATTTCATTAACAAACAAAATGTTAACCAAAAAGACAAATTTTCAACAAAGATTTTTCAGTTATGAAAGAAAAAAAAGTTTACCTAAATTGTTAAACCATCAAGACAAAAGACGACTTTTCTGTACAAAAATTGAATTTTCAACCAGAAAATATGAATTTTCAGCAAAAAAATTAATTCTCAACCAAACAGTTTAATTTTTAACCAAAGAGATAAACCCTTATTCAAAAACCAAACAAATTTTCAATAAGGTAGTTCAACTTGTACCCACGCAGTTGAATTTTTCATTTAAAACAATCGGTTTTCCACAAAGGGGTCGTTCACATAATACATCACAAGTTTTTCCTTTGTTTAAATAAAGACGAGAATAAACTTGCCTTGAAGCCAAAAAGGATATGACGACATAAATAAAAGAAAAACCTGTGACATATTATGTACACAACCCCAAAATAGTTAACCTTTTAACCAAAGAGATGAATTATCAACTAAGAATATGAATCTTCAACAACAAATTGATTCCTTAAGGGCATGTAATACTTGTGAAAATGATCGATTTTAGCAGTGTTAGGTTCCCCCGGCTTTTCTCCTACAATAATAAAGATTTTGCCTTAAAAATTTGGGGAATGTATTAATATAGGATGTATATAGTTGTATATAGTGTACATAAAGTAATGGATACTATCCTGGGCAAACATGAAATTAGATTAGCGAATGTCAGCAGTAAGCGAAGAGACGTATTTTTCTATCTACCTAGAAGCAATTCACACTGTCAATGGGTAATTCACGAGAAAATTCGTTTTTAATGAAATAATTATGTTGCATTTGGTTTGTATTACACTATTGCGCATAACTTATTGCGTCATGAGTTAAAAATGAAGTTGGCCCCTTATTATCATCGAATTGCATACATCTGAGGGGCCAACAAGTAGTTTTTATTTTTTTTAAATTATGAACTAATGCTCTGATCATCTCCGTAAAAATATAATTGGCAACCTTGAGTGTGAGCATGATATAAGGAAAAATGGTTGGTTTACCAGAAGTACTTTCTATAAAAAAAATTATTTGAAAATTGTAATAATTTTTTTTATCCTCTTAAAATAAACAGAATTTGTTCTTGAATTTTTCGCAGAACTTCTTTAGTACCTACTATAACATATATTTTAACCATCAAGATCGGTCGAGCCGTCTTCGAGAAAATTGGATTTTTTTATTTTTCAACATTTGTTTATAACTTTTGTAAATTTTTTGTTTTCAGTTGATACTTGGGGTGAATTTATTTCATAGATATAGCCACTTACTCTTGCAATAAGGATCACATCCGAGCGGGGGCACCCAGACCATGCTTATCCTGCTACGGCCTTTCCTATATTTATAAAATTTCTAAAATGTACAACATTTTTAAACTTATTAAAATTTTTAATACTTCATCACCTTTCTGCCTATTTCTTTCTGTCTATTACTCTAACGTGTGTCATATTGTTTCCGTAAAAACGTATATCATGAACCAAGGGAAAACGTTATTCCTATTTTTATGTGAATTTAGGAAAATTTAGAAAGTTTTAAAGTATTGAAAATCTATGGTAAATATAAATAATAAAAAATATTGAAAATTTTAGAACTTTTGAAAATTTGAGAGTTTTAAGAAAATTTGAGAAATTTTGATAATCTTACTTAGAAATGTAGAAAATTTTAGAAATCTTAAAAATTTCGTAAACTTAACCATTCTTTAAACATTTCTAAAAATTTGAAACATTTTTGAAAGTTTGTATATTTTACACATTTTTGAAATTTTAGAAATCGTGGTAATTTGTGGTAATTGAGACTTTTTAAACTTGAAAAAATTCCTAAACAATTTAGACATTTTGATAACTTTACTAATTTTAATAATTTTTGAACTTTTAGGCATTTTAGAAATTTGGAGCTTTTAAAATTTTCTGAACTTTTTAGAAATAATGATAAGTTTTGAAATTTGAATAATTATAGAAATTTTGAACTTTTTCGGTACCACAGTTTTCGCGATGAGGGGGTTGATTAACTCAACATGCGTGCTCACAGAAGTATAATGTTTTATCATTTGCGTCTGAAGACCAAAGCATGTCACTACCCCTTGAGAAGGCGCCGCTCGTGAGAATGGTGCTAATGGTCTAAACGTAAAAAGTGCGTTTCCTAAGTCTAGCAAACGATATCCAAATGATTGGTAAAAAAATTTAAAAAATTAAAACTTATTTTACAGTGTGAAGTTATCACTCCAATTTTGAACACTCAATATCTTTTTGAGTTTTTCCGTCCAAACGACAAAATTTGGTTTCCAAACATGACAAAACAAGTCCATTAAACAAAAGTTGGATATTTTATGGTTGTTGTAGTAACTGCACGGATATTCATTTTAGCATAAAAAAGTATATATTATGTGGTATATAGTTCACAGATAAAAAATAGATAGCGAAATTCCGTACAAAATTAAAAAAATGAAGTTTTGTAATTATTATAGGTCCCGATATATGTATGGCTTGACAAAGTTTCCTATTTTTTTCGATTTTGCGCGGAAAGCGGTACTTTTCATTTTTGTTTTAAATTTAATTATGTCTGTACACCCCACATAGAAATTACCTGTAGATAAATGGAAGCCGACTGATTCCTTGTAAATTAAAAAAAAAAAGGAAAATTTTCTAGTCCAATAACAGGTCCAAAGTTGGGACCCTCGGAAATGGACCCTTTTCCCCTGACTTTACTATGAAAGCAGTTTTTCACGAATGGGTCACTTCCAATGCATTCCAAGATACAAGTATTTAATATCCAAAAAGAAAACAGAGCGGATGGAATTTTGTCAAAACTATTAAAAAAAGAGAAGACCAAACTTTGAACGTCGATATTTCTGAATGTAATGCATTTAGAATATTTTCGTTTACTATGGAATGTAATTTTAGACGCTTTTTTCACTCTGAAACTATTTCACTTGTATAGTATAGTATAATGGTAATTTATATATACATTTATACTCGCATACGAAAGTTTCTGAAATACTTATTTTATTTTTATGTTGTGATGCATTGGAGCCGAGCTATTTGTGAAAAACTGCAATTATATCTTCCGTTTGTATGAAGACAATTTTGATGTAAGGTGCACAAAAATATTAAAATTTCTAGACAAACTGAGAAGTAAAATTTTGTTGCAAGCGTAGGGCCTTTTTTAAATGTTGAAATGAAGGGGTAGCCTAACTTGCTTGTTTCCAGCCTCGTCATACTACCGGCCCTAAAATTCCCTAAATTTCATCAGTGTTCCGAAATCCCAGTAATCAAGGAATTCTTTGACATCCTTGAAATTCTCTGAATTCTCTGAAATCTTCGAATTTCATGAATTCCTTTAATATTCAGAATTTCCTAAATTATCTGAATTAAGTAGATAAATTTTGAGGATTATCTGAAGAAAAATAATTTTCTGAAATTATATTCACTGAATTCCTTGAATTCACTCAAATCTTGGAATATTTTGAATGCTTTGCATATTCGAAATTCCTGAAATTCCTGAACTTCTCGGAAATTCATTAAATTTTCTCAATTTCCTAAATTCCTCAAATATTTTGAATTACTCTAAGCCCCTGAAATTCTAGTATTCATCTAAATGCCTTAAATATTCGGAATTCTCTGAAATCCCCGAATTCCTTGCAATCTTCTGAATTACATCCATTACTTTAAAGTCCTTTGAATTCAGGGAATTCTCAGAATTCTAGCAATTCCGCGAATTCAGGAAATTACACAAATTCAAGAAATTCAGATGATTGATAGAATTCCACGAATTCAAGTAATTCCATGGATTTCGAAACAATGCAGGGAATGTAGGAAATTTGGACGAATGAAATAAATTTAGATGATTTAGAGAATTTATATTTATCAGAAAAGAAGAATTCAGAAGATTTCAGAGAAGTTAAATTAATTAAGAAGGATTTAAAGGTGTTTAAAAGCATTCCAAGCAATTCAACTGAATGAAAAAAAAGTCAAAGGCAATAAACATTCAAAATTAATAATTTACTATTGATATATTTAAAATTTGACTCTCTTAAATTACAATTTTTTTATGACTGAACTGTAGATTTTAAAATTGAAATCATGATGATTTTTTTTTATATTTGTGTATTATTAATTTGCAATGCAATGTTTCTAGCGTGCTTTAGCACGTGCATAATAATGATAGCTTCTAATGATTTCAATTACATCTACCACAAAACTCTTGTTTTGACCTAGTTCAATACGAGGTAACAGCGAGTGATACAAGCTACATCACATTACTGCTGTTCTGCATTTCATTTTTGTAGATCTGCGTAACTGATCTCTCAGTTATCCGGAGATTGAATATCCGGTCCGATTCTGTCAATTAAACAAGCGTCTCGCTCAACACATTAAATCGTCAAATGTCATGCATCCATCGCCTCATCAAATAGGCTATCACTGCGTTCGTAATGAATTTAATATGACACAATAATAATAATCATTTTCGTATATCAGTTTTCTATTAACACTTATTCAGTAATGTGAATCATTGAAATCAATTCCAATTTATGATTACACTTGACATCAAACTGTGTCCTCTACATTAATGTCTGTCTTTTCTATTAAAATGCAATATGAAAAAGTTACAATAAAATTAGAGTTTCAAAGTGTTGTGCCGCAATCCAAAACCATATGAAAATTCGACAAGAAAAAATAGAATATCAGAGGTCCAAGCTGAGAGTTCACATATTAAAGGTAATAGGTTAAACATGATATGTTAAAGGTAAGGGGTTAAATGTCAAAGATGAAAGGTCAGAGGTGAAAGTCTAGAAACCACAAGATCTATAACAAGGTGATAGATCAGATGTAAAATTTCATAGGTCCAGCGTGAAAGATCAAAGATGAATGGTCCTGATGAGTTCCTTCTAAAATAAAATTAAGAGCATTGACGGACCAAAATGCAAAATCTTGGAGTCGTGTTTTTTATAGATATCCTTCTCACTCATAAGTTTAATTAAAATTTACTCATATATACCATAAGTTTCTTCAAAATTGTAATAACTACTGCCTATAAAAATAATAACCTACGATTCGTAGTGTCGGTAGTCAATTGTGCACTTCACTTGCTTAATATTTATAATTAAATACTGTTTAATACCATGATTCAATGCACTTACTTTAAATGAATATTTAATGCCTAAACGCCACCGTATTTACCTTTTAAGTTAGAAATTTAAAAATATCTAGCGAGAATTAATGGAGGATTTATTTACTGCGGCTTTCACGAACAATTTATTAAGTACTCATTATGTTTGTCAGCTGCCCGGAATGCTTCGCTCCGCGAATGATGTCGATAGTGGATATACAACATTCATGGGAGCGAAAATAAATTGGTAGCCGCGACTGTACTCAGGCCATCGATTGTCGCGAATTGAAAAACAATTAGCGAATTGTGGTTTTGCACTACCCCTACCACGAAAACGACGAAATTCTGCGCAATCCTCTCATCCTCCGATCGCATTGTGGTCATCGCCACGCATCCATAGGTTCGATCCTGCGTTTGTTTGCATACCATATTTCAAGCCAAACAAAAATTTTACCTTTCTGCTTGTAACCAGTTGTCTACAATTCCCAAAGATCCTTTCGAAAAGTGGATAAAGAAATTAGAGGATTATTATACAACATAATCTGACAAGTGAATCTGTTATTATTTAAGTGTCCAAAGGTTATTCCTTTCATATGTTCATGATTTCAAAGTAAATATATTGAAATTTCTACATAACCTGATCGCTCCATGAACGCCAATTCCTCTTTGAAAGAAGTGAAGAACGACTGGAAGGCTCTCCTTTTAAGCACTATTTTTTTCTTGCTATCTTCACCCAATGGTTTTCCATCCAGTCTTTCGACTAATCCAATCCGTCAGGATAAGTCAGACAGACAAAAGGATAATTCGGTTACTAGCACCCTTTTCAACCCCTTCTCTTATATTTATCGACCCTCGTGATAAACCTAGTTCATTTGAAGCTACCTAACTTCTTAATTTGCTCCAAAAATGTCTCTAAAGCATTCATCAAAAAGTTCAAATAGGAAAAAAGCTCTAAGTATATAAAAGAATTTATTATAAAAACAGAATAAATTTATGTATTTATCTTTAATATTGTTTCAAATTGAAAGATTCAAAATTTTACTATTTGAAACAAGCAGATAGCCTTTAAAATCAACTCTCAATTGAATTCTATAAATTAAATGATATAAATATATAAAATAAACTTGAAAATATTGCTTTCTTGGACACTGTAAGTGATTCAATTTGAGAATTTACATTTTGAAGCAATCAAATGGGTCATTCGAAAGGTTTTTTTTTAGTCGGCTGAGGGACCATGTCAATGATTTAGCTGGCGATTTTTTCCTAATAGTAGGTGGCCAAAAATCTCTAAAAACGAAGAATTAGATTTTTCAAATCAGAACTTTACGTATTTTTTTTTGTAATTTGATTTTTTCGTCAATTTTATATTTATTCTCAAGCCTGCGTAAAATAAGGAAATCATAACCGCTTTTGAAGTTTAATAACTGCATTAATAATTTTTACAGAGAAGTTTCAAGGAAAATATTTATCATATAAGCACGTCAAAAACAAACAAAATTAGACTATCTTCAAAATTGTGTATAAATTTACATAATTTCATCGAAATTAAAAGAGCTGCCAGTTCTTAATTTTCAAGTTCAGCGATTTCGCTTTTACATGAAGTTATAAAGTATAGTATATTAAATAAAAATTTTATAGAAATAATTTTAATGAAGCCCTGTTAGATTTTAAATATATATTTAGAAGACTAAAGAAGATACATTTCATCCAATTTTCCATTTTTATTATTTATTAGTATATTAATATTATTTATTAATATATTTATTTCTATACTTTGGGCTGTTACTCCTCATTCAGATAATGCAAAATAATGTTCAAATTGGATTTTTCATGATTACTTAAATTACTTTATAATTTGTTCCTTATTTTGCATTAAATTTTATTCTCAGCGAACCTGAAAATGTATATAATTTCAATGAATGTATATTATTACAATTCATAATATGCATTGAAATTAAAACAGACGTATTTTATTGTCTTGTTTTTATAATTAAAAAAGTGCGCATTCTATAAAGAAAAACAATTATGTTATTAAACATTTCATTGCAACTTGTTTCGTTTTTCCGATACAATTTAAGCGAGAAATTTTGTTAAGTAAAAAGTTATTGTGACTTGTGTCGTTTCTCCAAAAAGTTAATTTTTTTATTTCTAATGTATTCTTGCAACAAAAGTTTATAACAAATTTGTAGATCTTTTTTTGTTGAACAACTTTTGTCTATTCATTATGTTTTCATCTTTTGTTTCGTTTTTCCACAAATTTAATTCTTTTATTCTTAATGTCATTCTTTACGATTGAAACAAAAAATACGCATCCTATCAAAAAATGATTCATGACAATTTTCTAACTCTTTTTCAGGTGAACAATTTTTGTCCGATACTTTTTTCCGTAACTTGTGTCGTTTTTCCAAACTTTCATTTATTTTTTATTTTTAATGTTATTTTTCACGGTTAAAAAGAAAAACTACGGGTTCTATCAAAAAATGATTAATAATAAATGTATAGCTCATGTTCGGATGAACGTCTTTTGTATATTAATTTTGTTTGTAGTTTGTGTCGTTCCAAAAATGGAATTTCTTTATTTTTAGTGTCATCTTTTACGATTAATAACAAATTTATAGATCTTTTTTGGGTTGACAACTTTTGCCTATCAATTTTTTTTGTACCTCGCATCGTTTCTCTAAAAATTTAATTTTTTTATTGTTAATGTTATTTTTCACGAATAAAACAAAAATTACGCACCCTATCAACAAATGAATAATAACAAATTTGTAGCTCTTTTTGAATGAACAATTTTTTTCTATTTTTTTTCGTAGCTTGTGTCATTTGTCCAAAAATTTAAGTTTGTTATTGATGTTATATTTCACGATTAAAACAAAAATTACGCATCCTGTCAAAAAATGACTAAGAACGAATTTGTAGCTCTTTTTGAATGATCAATTTTTTTCTATTTTTTTTTCGTAGCTTGTATCATTTGTCCAAAAATTTAATTTTGTTAGTTTTGAAGTTGCTTTTTACAAATTAAATCAAAACTACGCGTTCTATCAAAAAGTGGTGAATAACAAATTTGAAGATACTTTTTGAATGCACAATTTTTGTCTTCTCATATTTTTTTGTATCAAGAGCAACGTTTTTCTTCGCTTGACTTTTTTCATGTCGTGCGTTTCTTATCTCGAAATATTCATTTTCGTTTTGTTTTCTTAATCTTCCAAATGCTATAACTGTGATAAGTTTATTTTTATCAACAAAATTCGTAAGGATAAACTGTTCTTCTTCACGAGTACCACGAATAACCGTACATAGAATTTTTAATTCTTGAAAAAATTGTCTCAAAAGATTAGAAAATGTTCTAACTTTTTTAGTGTTCATCGAAAATAGCTGGTTAACGAACTTGATCTTTCTTTTTGGATCCTGAAAGCGTGTGCCAAAGAGCAATTCAATCCGATTAGTCTTTCAAAAGTTGTTCGGTATACAGACGACGACAACGACGACAACGACAACGACAACAACGACAATGACGACGACAGACAGACAGACACAATCGTAAAACCGGTTTTTTCGGATTCATCATTCTAAATTGAATCTTGACATCTAAATTAATGATAAGTGAGCCACTATTTTACTTTAGTAAACTACTACTATAGTTATTATAAGTGGTATTTCACTATCCTTTTTCAGTCATTTCCAACTTTGCAGTAAAGTTAAGAGAGCAACAATTGGAACCATAAATCGTATAAAATTGAACAATCCCGAACTTCATTGACATCCGTTTAAATTAAATTATTGTCAATTTGTGTCTTATACTCTAAAAAATTACAAAATGGGATAAATGTAAATAATTTTTGGCATTGAAAACTAAACGATTTTAACTTTCAAAATGTTACAAATTTAACGTTTCGGAACTCAAAGTGTTTTAAATCAAAATGTTAGAATGTGAAAGAATTCAAAACTGCACTCTTTTGAAATTGCATAATTTTCGGTAATATTAAGTAATATTGAAAGTGACTGAATATGTCCTTTCACTCAGAATTAACCTAATTTGAGGTCGAAAAATAAATTCACTTGCAAAAAACATACGTTAATGAAAATACTTTTTGCAACACCCACCTCAAAAGTTGACCTTTTCATGCTTGTAAATGGTGCCTAAAGGACATTATTTGAGCAGAATGTGTGAAAAACAATTTTTGGCGCATGCGCAGTTTGAAGATGGCTTACTTTAGGTACTAGTGAAAAAGCTGCGCATGCACACTTTTGAGATGAGGTACTTTAGGCACTGTCATAGGTAACTTTAAACACTGGTATTGGTATCTTCTGGAAATAAATTTTTTAATGATTGAAGTTTTGTTTTCAAGGTTTCGTAGCCGTTTTCGTCCGTCGTACAAAATGGATTAGGCGCCAAACATTTTTTTTCAAACAAATTGTTTACGAAATTTAAAAATCATTTCTTTTAAGATTAGTATTTTTCGTTAAGTCCTCCTAACACAACTTTTTCAGACGGGCATTGAAAAAAATATCGTGTGATACACGCGCGCATAGGTGTTTGCTAACTTGTGTGATTGCATAATTCGTCTTCGGCTTATTTTGCAAAATTCACACTCGCACACAATCACCTATTTTGCGCACTTGTATCATAAATAACTATTATATAACCGAATCATTATTCTTTGGCTGTGTCTTAAACTATTAAACAAAACTCGTCAAATAATTGATTGAAGTTCTGATTTAATTTAATTATCAACGTCACATAACACGTCATAAATTATAAACTGCTCTGCCGGGAATAAAATTTCGGTTGAAAAACTACTTCGTTAACTATATTAATATATAAAATCGAAACATTGAATAACATATGAAGAGCGATGCATGCTATTCTCACAGTAGATACGAGTGGTTTTGTTTAGCCGGTTGATTGAAAGTGATGCATTTGATCCATTGAATGAACATGGTTTTGAGAACCTAGTATTTTCATTAACAATTTTGTTTGGAATCTTTTAAGTTTTCTGCACTCTGTCCGCAAATATAATTGAGTTAAACATATTATTCACCCATACAAATTGTGAAATCAAAATTGTTTCTATGCGGTAAAACACTGTTGATTCAATTGATGAAACAAGCAGTATCGACATTGTTACACTTAATTTGAAAAACATGAAAACGTATTTCTAAAGTGCATGATTGGCAGAATAAATGGAAAAGCTACGGTAAAACGTAGTTATCCGTTCCTCTGTTTAAATCATCAATACCTGTATCAATTATACTGAATTTCGCCAATCAGTTCACCTCTGTAAGTAATCACGGGAAGGCAATGTTATAGTATGCCAAATGCATCGCTCATAATCGGTTGACTGACCAAAACAGCCGTATCTACTGTGCTTCACACAAATCTCCACTACATTCATCCAAATATTGGAAGCATCGTCAGTCATCCATTTTTTCATTTACACATACGCAGAAAACTTTCCGATCCTTCTCGTGAAAAAATCGCATGAAAAGACCCTTCCCCCTATTTTTATAAATTTTTTATTTTATTTTTTTCGCATGTAGTAGTCGCACAGCCGGTGCAGCGTGCAAAAACGGAGGCAGACCAACCAACGCAAATATTGGCCCGATCATCGAAAATTCGAACCAACAAACGAAGGAATGTTTGTGCATATATATATGTACACGGAGTTACAGGTACATTTCATGAGGATTTGGGTGTTTTTAGCACGAAAATTTCAGCGGTTTGTTGACAATATGTTACACCTGCTCTATCGATGTTCAATTGCATAATGTATGTACATTAGGATAGGTCGAACAAGTAAATTTGAAATCATCAACAACAGCCTGGCACTGAAAAATTTCATTTTGAGTCCCCGTTAATCTGTGTAAAATTCGTCGTACTCAGACTTACGCGAATTTTGCTCATATTACATTTTTTAACTTAATTATTATTATAATAAAATAATTATTTTAAACCTAAAAAAATTTAAATCTAAACATTCATTGAGAATTCAGAAACTTTATTGCACTTATGTAAAATTTACCTGAAAAAAGAAGATCCTAACAATTAAAATGGCCAGACCCTGAATTAATTTTCTGAAGATTTTAAAAATGCTTTTAAAAGTGATTAGTTTTTTGAGGTTTATAGAAATGAGATTATATCCTAGAAAAACAGGAAATATTAAAATCCGACAAGATTTTTGAAAATTGGCCATAATATTTATGTTACGAAAAAAATTATTATCTCAAGGATTTTTTAAGAGCTCTGAAAATTACGGATTTTAAAATTTGTTTTAGCTCCACCGAACCTTAGGATATTGTTTGACCTATTTCAAATTTTTTACAGGCTCTACGGGACCCAATATGAAACTTTTCAGTTGCAGACTCTTCTGATTTCCACTTTTTTTCGATCTACAATGTACATTGTACAATGTGTAGATAGCTAACAATAACAGAAAAAGAAAAAGCTGATCGATGTGGGTTGGAGGGACGGATATATTATTCTGAGGTCGGGTAGACACGCATCCTGTCATTACCAGTGTGGAGCCTACGGCTAATGCCCACGTCATTCCCACTCTCGCATATTCCGCATATTTCCGACATCTATTTTATACGAAAAGACGCGTACACTGAGGAATCAACTTGAACAAATACCTCAACAGAGATGTTTAAAATATGACTATCAAGCAACGCTACACAAAGTTACATGACGATTGACAAGCCATCGACTTGAGAATTGAGGCGCCGTATACAAAAAGGAGATATAGAATTATTTTGCTTTAGTGGGGAGACCCCTGAGCTCTTGAGAAAAAAGTTTTGGATTTCAATTTTTAAATTACATATCTACATCGTAAATTGAATGCCGCATCTTTTTCTTTTGATAAAAATAGTTCCAGCTTTTTCAGTTTTTGAATTATTTACAAAAAACTGTTTTTTTATCGGATTAAAATATTTCGCCTTTTTTCACTTCAACTCCCGACGAAGTTGGAACTTTTTAATATTTTTCAGTAAAATTCATAAGAAGTATGCACGAACAACTTTAACCGTTTCGGGAGTCGAGCGAATTTTGAGCAATCGAAAATTGTGAGAAATTCGGTCAGGAAGGTTCGAAGAAGTTTTCTGGAAATTTTTAGCTCAATTGAAATAGTAGTTAACAAACTGTTGATGTTTTAATTTTTCGGCGCGATCGATTATATCCCGTGTAGGCTGGGGTCCGGCCGGTAAGGGGTCGTGCATAAATTACGTAACACTTTTCTGGGGGGGGGGGGTCCAGCTTAGTGTTACCC